>JZKD02S2414738.1:94096-108667 GCA_000966675.3 Picea glauca | reverse complement strand
TATATATATATATATATATATATATGATATTATTGTCTACACTAGAACAAAGGAAGAACATTTAAGATTTATGAAATTGGTGTTGAGGAAGTTGCAGCAGGAGAAACTTTTGATCAATATGAAGAAATGTTCCTTCATGAAGACAGAGTTATTCTATTTGGGATTTGTAATCTCTTAGGATGGACCCAAAGAAGGTGAAATCTATCAAAGAGTGGCCTTCTCTATGAAATATGTATGAGGTAAGAATTTTGCATGGTTTAGCAAGATTCTATAGAAAAAAAATTATGAACTTCAGTAGTATATGTGCTCCAATGGTGGAAACCATTAAGAAGGAGAATCAGCCATTTAAGTGGATAGAAGAAGTTGAAACATGGTTTAGATTGTTGAAGGAAAAGATTTCAGAACACCCTATTTTAATTCTACCATATTTTCATAAACCTTTTCAAGTTAAGTGTGATGCAAGTGGAATGGCCATTGGTGTTTTTCTAAGCCAAGATGATAAGCCTATTGTTTATTTTAGTGAGAATTTGAATGATGCCAAGAAGAAATATTCAACCTATGAAAAAGAGTTCTATGCAGTGATCCAAGCTTTAAAGAAATGGAGGCGTTATCTTATTCCTAAAGAATTTATTTTGTATACTAGCAATCATGCTTTTCAGTTTATAACCAGGCAAGAGAAGTTGAATCAAAGACATGCCAAATGGGTAGAGTTTATGAAAAGCTTTACATTTGTTCTTAAACATGTCAGTGGGAATGTTAACAAAGTTGTAGATTCTTTGAGAAAGAAGTGTTTGGTTTTTCAAGAATTCCAAGTGAGTACTTTGGGATTTGAATATCTCGAGGAAATGTATAAGGAAGAACCTGAATTTAGAGAAGTCTATGAATCATGAGAGAATCTAGTGATGAGGGATAGAATTTATTGGTTGTATTATATGATTCATGAGGGATTATTTTTCAAAGGTAGTAAATTTTTCATTCCAAAATGCTCGATTAGAAACAACCTATTGAAAGAAAAGAACAGTGGAGGATTGGTCGGTCACTTTGGACATGACAAAGCTTATGCTTAGTTAAGATCTTCTTATTTTTTTCCAGGTATGAGATATGATGTTAAGATATTTGTAGATAGATGTAGAATTTGTCAATATGCAAAGGGAAAACAATACAACACAGGTTTATATCATTCATTTCCCATACCATATAGACCATGGGATGCCATAAGCATGGATTTTGTTTTGGGTTTACCTAGAACTTGGAGGGGGAATGATTCAATTTTTCTGATTGTTGATAGATTCTCAAATATGGAACATTTTGTACCATGTTATAAGACTATTGATGCAACCCATATTGCTAATTTGTTTTTTAAAGAAATTGTAAGATTGCATGGATTTCCCAAAATTATAGTTTCAGATAGAGACACTAAATTTGTTGGGCATTTCTGGAGGACATTGTGGAAAAATATTGTAACAAACCTTTCATTTATCTTAGCCTATCACCCACAAACTGATGGGTAGACATAAGTAGTTAACGGGATCTTGGGAAGCTTAATGAGGAGTCTGGTAAGTGAGCATAGAAGACAGTGGGATCAATTCCTTTCATAAGATGAATTTGCTTACAATGACTCACCTAACAGAAGTAAATGGAAAATTCCATTTCAAATAGTGTATGGTATGCACCCAAGAGGCATTTTTTAACTCAAAAATATGGGAAAGACAGAAATGAAGAGTGATGATGCAAAGGATTTTTCTACAGCAATTCAACGGTTACATGAACAGGTCAAGGGGAAGCTATAGGAGAATAGTCATAGGTACAAATAGAGAGTATATCTGAAGAGAAGACAAATAAGTTTTTGAGGTTGGAGATCAAGTTTTAGAACACGTGAGGAGAGAGATATTTCCAAGAAATGAATATAAAAAATTGAAATTGAAGAAGATAGAACCCAAAAGAATTTTGAGGAAAATTTCAACAAACACCTATGAGATTGAGTTACCACCTAACATTGGAATTTCACCCATTTTCAATGTTGTTGATTTATATCCGTACAGAGAACCTGAAGTAGAGAATGAGGATGATCAATGGAAGGTTGAACCAGTTCAATGGATGAAGCAGTTACCTACAGAAAAATAGTTGCAAATGGAGAAGATTCTTGATCAAAAAATTGTCAAGAGGAAAAGGAAACAAGATTACTATGAGTATTTGGTAAAGTGGAAGAATATTCTAACAGAATATGCAACTTGGATGACTTTTGCAGAGATCCAGAAGCATGGTAAGAAAGTTGAATACCTCATGGACAAGAGTCCATGAATATTTTGTTCTTTGGGAGTCTGATGCATGGGCATCAACCAATCTTTTGAGATTGACCTAGGAGGTCAAAAACATTTACTAAGGAAGTTGGTTTCATAATTTTTTTTTTTGTTTGAATATAATATCTCTGGAGGATATCCTAAATTGATTTTTTATGAAAGGTATTAATTTGTTACTAAATTTTAGGAATTGATTTCGCAACAATATTTAAGGAAAAAACATCAGCAAGATAGAGTGTGATCATCGTAGCATGACAGTAGCAAATTGAGCAATGCAGACAGATTTAGGGAGACATCCTTCCATCGTAGCAGACAGATTGGTCGCACACAACTTTGGGCAAAGATAAATGCAAGTGGTTTCATGAGGTTACATATGATTCTAGTGCAAGTCAGAAACTTGGGGTTTTCACTTTGGAAAAATTTAGCGTTTTGAGTTGGCACGAAACTTGGATTTTCTAGCAGACTTAGTTGCAATGGGAGCACGAGTTCGAGAAAAGACTTGGAGATCACAAATTTTGTGGATATTGTTGGGGACGACAATGACTTGAGGTGGGGGAGGATGTAAGGTTCTCAGCTAAAAGGGCACAAGAATCCTCGCCCAAATCCTCAAGGAGACATAATTTGGGGGTTGTCATGTCCCCATTTTTGGGTTTCCCCATTTTGTAGTAGAAGGGACTCCCATGGATTGTCAATGGATAAAAAGGAGTAAAAATGGGGTCATTTAATGTCACTTAGTTAGGAGATAATATTTTTTTAAAGTGACATTAAGGAAATAAAATAGTCTTTTATTAATAAGTTACTTAACCATTATTAAAGTGACTTTTAATATTAAAGTGAAAATTGGAGGGAAAATAAGGGTTATATTTGATTTAGTCAAAAAGGGGAAATTCTAGAAGTTATATTTGATTTAATCAAAAAGGGGAAATTCTAGAAGTCACATTTGATTTGGTCAAAAAAATGGAAATTTCTAAACGGCATGGAAAAGGGATAAAAAGAGGGGTAGAGCCTCACTTTGGATTATGATTTGATTGATCTCTTGTATGGTGCTCTTGGAGCCATTGTTTCGTTAGGGTTTAGAAAAACCCTTCCATTGTTGATCTTGTTTTGGTGGTGCAATATCCACCCTAGCTAGACAAGGATGAGGATCCATCCAGGATCTTCATTGTAGCTTAATCTTGGGTTTGTTTTTAGTTTTGAGTTGTAGTGAGTTTCTTGGAGGGGTTGTGGCACTTGGAGGATTGGATATCATATTTTGAGGGGGCCACGGCATGATTCCAAGTTTTTGGCTTGTATTGTGTGTTCTCCATTGATGTATTGTAGTTTCCATAGCATCCTTTGGATTGTTGTATTCATATCTCCATTCATATTAAAATAACACCTATTGTCCCTTTTATTTCTAGTGTATTTGTATTACATGCAATATGTTTGAAAAAATTTCTATTATTAGAATACATGCAAATTGTTTGTGAAAAATTTTCAACCAGACTAGAGAATTAACATTTATTGCATAAAAGGACATAATATCAGAGACCATTCTATTGGGGATATTACAGGCTTTCTCTGGAACCCAAGATTCGCACTAATTGGGCAAGTGAGAACCTTGGGAACGCAAACACGCCAAGGGGCTTTCCCAAGCATGAGGCGAAGCACAAGGCTGGGAAAACCAAAGAGGTTGGGGAGCGTTGGCATGAGGAGCACACCCAAGGTTGGGGCACACCAATCCCAAGGGATGAAAAGGTTGACGATCACACAGGTTCATGGGGGCGTTGGTTCATGAAGGTAGGCATCGGTTCATTAGGGCACGTTGGTCCATGAAGGGGCACGACACACCCAAAGGATGCAATGGATCGCAAAGGTGAAATTTGGAGTCTATATAAGAGCACAAGGTGCACAACCAAAAAGGAAAAAGGAAGAGATCAAGATCAACACCAAAGGTTCTGAGGCATATTTGGACAAGAAGGTGTGAGGTCCCTCAAGGGGCCAATTTTCTCTACATGGGAGGACTTGTACTACCTTGAGGTGATTATGTGGACAAAGTTGGGGAAACCTTATTTGGATTGAGTCTAGCAGAAAATATGGTGACTTTGGAGTTTGGGGAAGTCTTGTCGCAAGTATAGGTAAGGCATGCTATGAGATGGAATTACAGGTCTATGTGAAGTCTGGTGACAGAGAAGAAATGGTGAGTTTGTGGTGGGTGCATGTCTAGGGAACAATGTAGGAGTTAAAAATTTTGTTGCGATGGATGAGTCTTGGTGTGACGAATATGTGTATGAGTGTCTTAGTGAAGTGGCACAAGTTGTGTGACTCTTATCAAGTTGTAAACCAAGTTGTTATTGCTCATATTATAATTGTTTCGCAATATAATACTTAGCCAGGTGTTAGGCACATCTTGTCTTGCCCGCACTATATCTATGTGTCTCTTTTTTTATTCGCATGTGTTCTCTTTGCTTCGCATGTTCATGGGTGTATGCTTAAATGACTAAGTGTTAAGTTGGTAACAATTTCTCCGAGAATACAAGTGAGTTGCACTAGAGTAGGAGTGTGAATCTCTCATAGCCTAGAACGGAATAGGGGTATGATCTAGATGAAGAGGCATAGTATGGACGAAGTATCCTTGGTGTTTCCAAGTAGCCAAGTGAGAACTTGTGCGATGTCACACACCCTCAAGAGGCACATGATCATAATATTTAGGAAGTAATCATGTGGGGATGTGACAAAACCCAATAATTGGTCATTTACAAATTATTATGCTAGCTAAATGTATACTCTAATTTTCAATGTGCACATGCATCACTTATTCATTCATTCCTCTACTCATTCACATTAGATAAGAAATTAATTCATCATGTACAAATATGACCAACGTTTGACTTCTATTGACTCAATGTATGGATGTAGTGTATGGTTCAAATAGACTTTATTAAGTCAACCACAAATAGAGAATGGAAAAACAAATTGATTTCAATGTTGTGTGAGTCAAAACGAATGGTTTGGATATCACAAAATATAAGGGATGTGATGCAGACCCCCCTTCTCTCCTAAGGGTTGCGCAACCTCCCGGTCAAGGATCAATCAAGAAACTAATTCGGATCGACTCTTTGGGTCTCTGCTAGACTCCAAACCCACTTACACAGGTCCTTTCTCTAAATGCATAGGTCGTCTGAGACCCACGGGTTCTCTCCTAAACATTGTCCAACTTCCACGCAAACTGGGTGCTATCTCTTTTCGTACTAAGCGCCTTCCTTTCTATGACCATGGTTGTGACCGTTCGCCTGACCAACAGGCGCTTCGCGACATCGCGTGTCGGGTGGTTGCGCCTGCGCCAACCTTGACTCTTCCACTCTTGAAATCTCGAAGTGGGGCCTAGCATTCGCTAGATCCTCCATTAACCTTCGGCGATGTGACCCCTCACTATGACCTGGGCCCAACCTCTAAGGCGCTTCACGATTTTGCATTTCGCGTCCTTGGAGGGTTCGATTCGCTTGCCTTCCCAATTTCCAAAATTTGGGCCCTCCCTACGTAAAATCAACGGTCCACAACCTGTGTGATCCGACGGTCTTGCCTTCTCCTTCTCGAACTCTAGACTTCACATTTCACGACATTGGAGGACCACTCCCCTCTCTTCTCTCGATATCCAAACTCGCAAAATTTTTGGGACTAGATCTACGACCCATGCTTTCCTTTGATCAACGGTTGTGATCGTTTCGTGAACTTTGGGTTCGTGAGTTTTCTTGCCCTGTGCACTTCTAAGGGTTAAAGCATGTGCACTTGTATCTGGATCCAACAACTGATGATCCATGCACTCAGATCTAACGGTCAAGATATGATCTTCTCCCCGCGCTTCCTCTAGTCACTAGACATTAATCTAACGGTTCAGATCCCTTCCACAACCAATCTAACGGTTTTTCTCGCTTCCCCTCCTGAGATTTATCTCATGAAGGTCTCGACTTCCCATGCACTCCTTGCGTTCAAGGATTTCAACAACTCGGATTCAAGGGATTTCTCGACAAGAAATTTCTCCTGCCCTCTTGGCATTCTCCTTTCCTGGTTCTTCAACTTCTCACAAGTCTCTTTGACACTTAGTTGAATCTTGGATCTATGCACTCCTTGCATCAAATCTTTACACAAGGTTCGAATTCTTGCGGATGACTGTGCACGCCTTACACCAGTCTCTTTTCACTCTTTGCAAAGGGAAATTTCATGCTATCTCTTCTAAGCTTTGGAATCAAAATAGATCTTGTTAACACCCTCCTTGCATTCTGTGTGCACACCTTGCACCACTTCAATAAAAGAGAAACAATTGAAACTTATTCTAACATTCACAGTTCCATATATTCATAATGAAATTCATTTGTTCATTCATGAAAACATAATAACCGAGAATTGAAAACAATATCCACCTCATGCATTGGGTCAATTTTCCTCTATTATATTCAAAGTGAAAATGGATACAACTAAAAAAAAAAAAAAAAACTGAAAACTCAGAAATATCCTCCTAACTTGCAGCTACCTAACATGCAATTATCTAATCTACAGCCAGCCTCATTTGGGTGTACAAAACCTTTATTTATCTCAGAGGGCTCTTAGGTTTTTCCCCTTGCTACTTGTCTACATCAAAACCTAACCTATGGCTATCTCAGTCCAGTCGCATTCCAGAGCTGGAGTGGAAACTCCCACTTCACTCACGATCACTCAAGCGTGCCTCAAAAGATTTTTTCGACGTTGAGTTAAGGCAGATTTCAAAATATCGGCTGCAACTATCAGCGTTGAGGTCTCGTACATATTCATAGATGTTGATAGGTATTGATCCACTTGCTTTCCAGCGATGCTCCTGCATCATACTCCCCTTGAAAAAAATTCATGGACTCCTTTCCATGAGCTCGTGCATTGATTTTCCATGCTTTTGGATATCAGCTTCATTTTCCCAACTAGAATATTCTATTGGTTGTCCCTTCCACTTGACCAGATATTCGAAATAGGTCTTCATCCTGGTCTTTTTGCCAATCCTCTGATCAACGATCTTATCCATATGTGGTTTCTTTGCTATAGGCATTTGTTTCTCCCACTGAACTTTCGCCTAATCTTCTAATCCCTTGGTGTCATCTTCCCTATAAGGATATAGGTCTGAAACATTGAATATGGGTGATATGCCCACATCATCTGGAAGCTCAATCTCATAGGAGTTTTCATCAAACTTCCTCAAGATCTTACATGGTCCTATCTTCTTCATTTTCAACTTTTTATATGTTCCCCTAGGGAACCTTTCTTTCCTGAGATGTGCCAGAACCTAATCTCCTACTTCAAATTGAAGTTCTTTGTAATGTTGATCATCTATGTGCTTGTATTCCTAGTTAGAACTTTGCAACTCTCCTCTGATCTGGCTATGGAGCCTTTGCATTTCTGCAGCAAAATATTTTGCTCTAGTGCTCCTGATCTCACTCCATTCCAAGTCTCTCAACTCAGACACTCCCCTGGGTTGCATTCCATACAATATTTGGAATGGGCTCTTTCCATTGCTCCTATTCGGTGAGTCATTGTATGCAAATTCTTCTTGTGGAAAAATTTGATCCCACTGGTTATGGTGTTCAGTAACCAGACTCCTCAACAAGCTTCCCAAACTTCTTCTTACCACCTCAGTCTGTCCATCTTTCTGAGGGTGATAAGTTGAGTTGAAGGACAAGTTTGTCCCCAACTTATTCCACAGTGTTCTCCAAAAGTGGCCAACAAATTTTGTGTCTCTATCAGAGACAATACTTTTGGGTAGGTCGTGAAGTCTTACAACTTCCTTGAAAAACATATTTGAAGTCTCTCAACACAGGATTTGCACATGCTTCATATGATTCCTTGAAATCTGTATCATCACAATACATGTCCTTAAGTTGTTCAAACCCCTAGGTCTTCACCTGAAATTATTGTTGAATCAAACATCTCATGCTTAATACACCAACAACCGTGTTAGCATTCATAGTGATATGTTTTATGACAGAAGTAAAATTCTGCATAAACTCAACCCATTTTGAATGCCTCTAATTCAATTTTTCCTATCTGGTTATGAATTGTAAATCCTGGTTATCTCTATACAAGACAAATTCTTATGGGACAAGGTAGTGTCTCCACTTCTTCGAGGCTTGAATTATGGCATAAAAATCCTTATCATACGTGGAGTATTTTCTCTTGGTATCATTCAACTTCTCACTGAAATAGGCAACAGGTCTATTATCCTCGCTCAAAACTGCTCCAATTGCAACTCCACTTGCATCACATCTCACCTGAAATGTCTTTTCAAAATTCGGCAAGGTCGGAATTGGTCATTCTGTTATTTTCTCCTTCAGTATATTGAAGATCCTCTCGGCTTCCTCTGTCCATTTAAAAGACTTGTGCTTCTTCTTTATTGTATCCATCATTAGTGCACAAATTTCACTGAAGTCTCTAATGAACTTCCTATAGAAGCTTGCTAATCCATGGAAGCTCCTTACCTCAAACATACTCTTCGGTGACGACCATTCTTTGATTGCTTTCACCTTCTCTAGATCCATCTTCAGTTCATTTGAAGAGATCACAAAACCCAAGTAAATGAGTTATGTCTTCATAAAAGAGGACTTCTTCAAATTTATCAATAGCTTCCCCTGTTGTAGTCTCCTCATCACTAATTTCAAGTGCCTCAAATTCTCCTCTTTAGTCCTACTAAAGATCAGTATAACATCCAGATATACAACCACAAACTTGCCAATGAAATCTTTCAGTATTTCATTCATCAACCTCATAAAAGTACTTGGGGCATTTGTTAAGCCAAATGGCATAACAAGCCACTCATACAACCCTCCATTTTTCTTAAAGGTTTTTTTCCACTCATCACCTTCCCTCATTCTAATCTGGTGATATCCACTTTTCAAATCTATCTTAGAAAATAAATTTGCTCCACTTAAACAGTCCATTAAATCATCCATTCTTGGTAAAGTAAATCTATACCTGATGGTGATCTTGTTAATGGCTCTTAAGTCTGTACACATTCTCCATCCTCCATTCTTATTTGGACTAAACACAATTGGTATCGTGCATGGACTTAAGCTCTCTCTGACCAAACCCTTGTCTAACAGTTCCTGGACTTGGTTCTTCACTTCCTCATTCTCTCGAGGTGTCAATCTGTATGTTGCTTTGTTCAACAGGCTTGCTCCTAGTATCAAGTCAATATGGTGATGGATACTTCTGATGGGTGGCAATGAGTTAGGCAGCTCATCCACCACTATGTCAGCAAAATTATCCAACAATTCCTGAACTTATTCAGGAAAATCATCCATTGAATTACTTGTAAGGATAACTTTGGGTTTCCTCACCACAACAAACTACATCTCATGTTCTTCCTTGACTTCTTTCGGGAGTTTCTTCCCTCTCATGAGAAGTATGCTTGTGTTGGCTTCCTCTTTCACTTTCTTCTCCTCTATTGGCAGCAACATGTGTGTTCTACCACTCTTCTCCAAGGTGTATGTATTCTTCCTCCTGTTGGGCACTTTAATCATCTAAATAAATAGAAGATTAAGGTGTTCAATATAAATTGTCAACCCAGGGAAGTCTGTTGTTTCAAGATAATTGTGCACAGTCTATGTTAGATAATGAAAGAAACACTTAATCTAATTGTAGTAGGGAAGTGTAAAAAGAAACAAAAATCATCACTAATGAAATGGTGTTGGTATAGCTGGAGTTCTACAGGATTTGAAATCATAGCTGAAATATAAATTGATGAGTGTATAAGAATCCTGGATTACATTATTCTAATCTCACTGTCTATTTTACTTTTGCAGGAAGAAGTTCTAGACTAAATGCAGAAAGGAAATCTACTTATGGTAAGAAAGTAATTCACACTTTTTATTTTCTTTTACTTGGAAACAAGATGTTAATCTAATGCAGAAAAAGGGAAAGCAATTATACAGCGACATTCAACAATTGACTTCTAATTCTCATGAGACAAATTTATGCGCATCTAACAAGAAGGAACTAGACTGTAATAGCAATTGTATTCTCAGAATCGTTGACAGATAAATATTTTTTATTAAAACAACTAATCTGGAATTCAAAACAGAGGGGAATCTGTGAGGAAGGTGGGTCCTTTCCTTCTCACTGAATCCACTCAAAGAAAGAGGCTACAATCTGCTAAAGAAACTCAATCCACTCTTTTATTGATTTGTCAAAATGTTGTGTACAATAAGATTTTCTTTACTTCACTTTCTCACAATCAAATTCATCCCCATTTGATTACAAAAGCTCTGCTATTTAAAGTCAGAGTCATCCAGTTAGAAAAAAATCAGAATAGCCTTGAGAATCCCCAATTCTCAAGTTGTTCGTATGATATCATAAATACAGGATCTAGAACTAATCTTGTAGGCTAACACATGTAACAGCAGGTATAACAACTTTCGGGATCGGTGTCATTTGTTGTAGCAGTCGTGTAACAGAAGAATCAGTGGCACCTATTGCAGCAGTCGTGTAACAGCTTCGAAGATTTGCACCTTGTTGTAACAGCTTCCAAGATTGGCGCCTTGCTGTAACAGCTTCCAAGATAGGTGCCTTGTTGTAACAGTTGGTGTAACAATCACAACCATTATTCCATACTTGGTTGTTCTATGCATTCATATCATTAGTTGAATCATTTTATGGATAAAATATGTGCATGTTACCAATCAAACATGATAAGTAAATAAAAATATAAAATCAAGTTGAATGATTCATACCTGCGGAAAAAGAGTTCTTAGCACACATTATAGTAGGCATTATCTTGGAGAGAATAAGGTTGAATGGGATAAATATGTGGTGAAAAAGGGACATTTTTGGGTCCTAACATGCCCCCCAACTAAAGACATTGCATGTCCTCATGCAAAATCACATCCAAACTTTACTCTGTAGCTAAATTAGGGAACTAGCTCCTCCAATGCAAAATTTCTAGCATAACTGGCTAAATGTTTGTATGTTAATATTATGTGCCCAAAAAGAAAATGTGCTCTGTCAACAATCTATCTGAGTTTCTCTGTCTTTAAGAAAAGAATCAGTTTGAGTTGCTTGAGAAATAGCTCGTGATGAAAACAGAGGTTCTGGTTTGAAAGTTGTTGGTAAACTAGCAGTTGTCTTATGGCGTTGAGATCTTCTCGGTTTCACTGGTGCTTGTGTAGCAGTGTTTTCATGCTCAGTATTGACTGAGCGAGTTGTTGGTCCTTTTGCAATTGGTATTTTGAATACCTTATAGCCTCCCTCAAAGTAAAGGTTTCCACACTCAAAGAACATGAGTTCTTTATTTATGTCCATCACTGCTTTTGTTAGTGCTAGAATGTCCATGGTGATCCCCTCTGGATTCTTCTGTCGAGCAACCTCCACCTCTTGCTTCAGGGTATTTAATTATGTTTTGAGGTTTTCATTCTCTGTTATGAGTGCAGCAATTCAGGAATTTTCAGTATTCCTGATCTTTCTCTCAATCTGGGCAAACAATTGGGCAAGTGGCACATCCTCGAAATTATCTATTGCTTGTTCTGGTATAATAGTTGTTTCAGTCATGATTGGTGCTCTGTTAAAAGATCCATCCTGCATTACCATCTCTGGTTGAACAACCTCCTCTGGTGCAGTCGGTTCTTGTGTTACATCTATTTCTGTCATGATTGGTTCTTGTGGAACAGTCTCGACTGGGACAGCTGGTGCTTGTATAACAGCTACATCCTGCATTATCTGTTCTTGTAGACCAAGCCCATCGTTTTCAGGTGTATTTACTGTCAATGTTTGGTTATTGAGAGAGGCTAGTTCTTATGTGTCAGTTCCTTCATCAACCATAGAGGATAGTGGACGAAGAATAGGAATAGCATGTTCCATATTTTGCCATCCAATTACAGCTTCTGCAGACCTGTTGTACCTGGTTCTTCTCCTAGGTAAATTAGAAACAAAAGCATGGTTTTTCTTTTTCGTCGTTGGATGGGGAACATGTCGTTCTTCTTCAACCACACAAGTAGAAAACTATGGTATAGTGGGGTCTACAATGATATGTACATCATCACTTGACGTGTGATGCACAGAATCATCAGGCGGAGCCGATGATTCAGCTGCAATTTGCTTACCTTTAGTCCGAATGGAGAGGATGGTTGCTTGAAGTTATTTACATAGAGTAAAGTCTGGTATACGTACCTTTGTATAATTCTCTGTGACAGTAGTAGGCGGACTCTATGTTGCAGTTGATGTAATTTGGTCAATATTTTTCCAACTTTTGCCCTTGAATGGACATTTTCTTTTCTATTGTAATCCATCGGCAGTAATAGTAGGACCTATAACGGTGGTTGTAGCAATAAGAATCTCTTGTGGTATTGTCGGTGCAACAACAGAGGGTGAAGTCTAACTTTCTATTGCAGCAGACTGTGCTGACCTTATTCTTTTTCAAGGTGAAGCAGAGATAGGAGGGGTGAGTTTGTCAATGACAGTTGTCTTAGCTAATGGCTATGACTCAAGGCTTGGGCTAGTAGCTGGTTGTGTAGCAGGTGGTTTGACCACAGCTGCAGGCTGTGTCAATTCAACTTCATCAAGGGTTGTCTGGTTGGTGCTAGAATGGGCTCAGGTTGTGCGTTTGTTTCTCTAATTCGTCTTACAGGTAGTGACAGTAGGGGTTTGGACAGTTGTTGCAGTCGAGGGTAGAGACTCAGGACGAGGTCCATGGATTGTGGTTTCAGGTATTGAGGCAGTTGTGGTTGTGGGGATAGAATGTGGCTGGTATGTTACAATAGGTAATGGGTTATTGGAAATGCCCATACCTCTATGAATTAAAATTCCTATGAGTCTATGATTAGATAGGTAGTTCTTGAGGTTCTTGGATTTCTTGACAAAATGAGCCATGTTATGTAATGAATGAAGAAGAAAATAAGGAATTTTTAGAAATTTCTGATGTCGCGGGTGTGATAATAAGAGAAAATCAGAAAAATAAACAACTTGGTACCTTCCTTCGCAGGTAATGTATCTTTTGATGAACTCTGCGACTTTCCCCCATGGCTCTGGTAAAGAATTGACGTCTGCTCCTCTGCCTTTAATTTGCACTTTCTCATTACCGACGAGGAAACCCTTTTGTGCATCCGGGAGATGTGTTTTTCTGTGAAACCATCGATCTCCTGTTGTGGGAAAGCCTGTCACAGCAGCAATGCTTTCTTCTGATACTGGAATCCTTACCCCATTCACCATTGAAGATCCTTCGTTGAGATTTTGAAAAAATTATAATACCTCATCTTCATTAAATCCCTTGAGCTTCTTAAAATACGCTATCCAACCGGCCTGGAGAAATATTTGGTATGCCTCTGGGTGTAACAGCATAGTGTCCAGATTTGTTGGTTCATATCGCACGGCTGATCCGCCCATGATATTACTTGAGAATTTAACAGGAACATAGGAAGAGAATGTAGCACCTAAACCAGAGTCACAGCAAGCGCGGACATGTTTTGCAAAAGGAATACAATGTCTCAGCAAAAAGAGGTGTGGTCGAAAAGGTGGTGGTGGTGGGTATAAAATGAGGTTTGGACGGCTAGATTTGTGTTTCCCCTTCCCATCTAATCCGATTAACTCCAGGTGCATCGATTTGGGATAGTTAGTAAGTAAACAGGAAGAGTGATTGTATATCTTCATTACTTTAACATGTAGGATTAGTTGTGTACCTCATATCTTACCGCACATAACGATCTGTCAGAGTAACTGTATTCTTCAACCTCCATCTGAGTCATGTGGAATAACCGAAATGATGAAGGATGGTGTGAGAAATGATGATATGACATTTGGAGCAGAGATGGAGTCCTTTCTGTAGTTGATCAGCTAAACAAAAACGCCAGATGTGAATTTAAAAATGACGAAACAATGCCTTTAGACAGAGAAAGTGGAAAGATTGACAAATCAGCAGTTCGAACAAATCAGCGGTGTTGCAACACAAAAAGATTGTAGAGTTGGAGTAGCGAAATTGGCAGATATGTGAAGGAGAGAAGTGAGGTGGCCAGAAAGAATAGCAAATTTCAGTGCATCAACAGGTACTTCGGCCAAATTGGCGGAGATAGGTGTTACAGCATCGAAAAAGAAAATGGTGTAATAGCAAGAAATACAACCAATTAATTGGAAAAGGGTGTAACGGCAGGAAATTGGTCGAGGGTGTAACAACAAGAAATCGGCCAAGGGTGTAACAGCAAGAAATTTTCCGAAGGATGTAATAGCAAGAAATACGGCCAAGGGTGTAACAGCAGGAAATTGGACGAGGGTGTAACAACAAGAAATTGGT
>JZKD02S2414738.1:76458-86529 GCA_000966675.3 Picea glauca | reverse complement strand
CCAGCTATATAACCCAGGCTTGTTTGAGGCCATAGGGGGCATTCAGAGCAGAATTATGCTGAGGAGAAGCCAAGCCAAAGCCATTTTGAGGCAGAGAAGCTTTTGAGGAGGAGACGCTGCCGGATCATTTCTGGGAGCTTCGGATGTTCGTTTTGCGTGCCGTTTTCTTTGTTGGGTTCTTGAGATCTGGACGAACATGACCAGATCAGTCTTGTATCCATTTGGCATTGCAGTGATGTAATTTTGAGCTTTTGAGAAGAAATAAAGAAGCCTCCCCCATAGAGACAAAGGCTCGGAGACGTAGGCAAAGTTGTGCCGAACTCCGTTATCAATCTGCGTGTTATGGTTTGTTGTCTATTATTTCATTTCAAATCTGCATATGTGTATATGGCTGTCATAATTCCTCTTCTTTCCTCATTCCTTCACTAAGTTTCTCAAATGGTTAATTAACGCATGCAAAATTAAAACTCAACCATAAGTCATTAAAAAATCCTGACAGATCAAGTAGATAGCATAGGGCTCTTTGTCCTCTTGTTTCCCTAGTACTGCACCAATTGCAGTATCTGAGGCATATGAAGAAATGTGAAAAGGCAGATCCCAATTGGGCCTTCTCAGAATGGGAGTTGTAGACAATTTTTGTTTCAGATCTGCAAAAGACAATTCACAATTGTCGGTCGATCGAAAGTCAACATCTTTTGTTAGGAGGAAAAACAAGGGAGAGGCAAGTTTGGAAAATTTTTTAATGAATCTCTTGTAATATCTAGCATGCCCTAAGAAACTTCTTACCTCTTTCTGAGTTGATGGAGTTGGAATGTCCAAAATTACCTGGATTTTGGCTAGGTCTACCTGAATTCCTGCACAAGAAATGAAGTGTCCCAGCACTACACCCTCACTCATTATCATATGGCATTTTTCTGTACTTAAAGAAATATGAGATTGTATACATCTTTTGAGCAATTTTTCCAGATTAGACAAATCTTCATTGTAATTAACACCATAAGGTGTAAATTCATTCATCAATATCTCCATACAGTCATTCACCATACAATAAAAGATACCAATTACAACTCTTTGGAAAGTGGTTGGTAAAAGTGGTCTTACCTTGGTCCTGGTAAAAGTGGTCTTACCTTGGTCCTGTGGAGCAATTTTGATCTAGTTATATCCACTGAATCCATCTAAGAAAGAGAAAAACTTTTTCCTAGCTAGGTTATCTAGAACCTGATCAATAAATGGCAGAGGGAAATGATCCTTCTGTGTGTATTTATTCAGGGCTCTATAGTCCACACATACTCTCCATTTCCCATTCTTTTTAGGTACAATAACCAACGGTGAAACCTACTCACTGTCTGATATAGGGTAAATGAAATCGTCATTGAGAAGTTTCTATAGTTCCTCCTTAACAATTTCTTTAAGGTTTGGGTTCATTCTTCATTGGGGTTGGCAAATGGGTCGGCATTCTTCCTTAATGTATATATGGTGAGTGCATAATTCAGATGAAATGCCTTTCATATCCATGTAATCCCAGGAAAATGCTTCTTTATTTTCAATCAGTAATTTCATCAATCGGTGAGTTTCAGCAGTGGATAAATCGAGATTGATGTTCAAGGTTTTTCCAGGTTCAATTTCTACAGCAATGCTCTTAGAATTGACTTTAGGAAATAATTCAGATGTTGTTGTTTAATCATCTACTGTTACAGCGGTTGGTGTTACAGCGATTGTTGTTACAGCTGAATCAATTTGATTTTCGGTTTCTTCTGAGAACATTTCTGAGCTCGTCTCTACCCATGTGATAGGGTCGAAGATTCTAATCAATTGGTGGTGTGTATTCTGTGTAACATCAGAGGAGTCACAAATAAAGCAGTTGATTAACTCATCCTCTGTATCGTCTTTGAAACTCATTGTTTTTCCTATGGTTAACACAGGCAGAGCACTTTCATCCTCTGTGTCCATCCATAAAGAATTTTCGGGTTCCGTACTTGGTGTAGCATGAGGATACAAGGTCAGTTTTTTTGTATCATAACCATCAGAGATGGTCATTGAACCAGATCGACAACCAATGAAGACATCAGTTGTAGCTAACCATGGTCTTCCTAGAATTAGGGGGTGGCCCCCCAACCGGGTTTTGGGTTGCAGAACTACAAAATCAGCAGGATACTCCCATGAATCTACTGAAATGACTAAATAATCTATTACTCCTTATGGTCTGATGATGGGACAATCGGCTAATTCTAGTACAGTAGGAGTAGGTTGGAATTTTGTTCTGAGTTGCAGCAATTGCGTAGTTTCTATAGGCATGATGTTAATTGTTGCTCCTAAGTCGACTAGCACGTGGGGAATAAATGCCTGTCCTATTTTGACAGTGACCTGGGTCTCCATATTTAATAGGTGGGGTTTTGCCTAACATCAGCTCAGACAAATCCCCCACTACATGCATTGTGAGAGGGTCCCTGGGTTTTTGTCCAGGTATTTTTAGACAGAGATCTCTTACATTCTTGGCATAAATAGGGACATCTCTTATCGCTTGCAATAGTGGAATATTAACATGCAGATTTTTCAATTCTCCTAAGAGATTGAAAGATGCTAATTCCATAGGTTTAGTAATTATCAGTCTTTCAGGGAATGGTGGATCTGTTGGCTTTATAATGGGTTGATCAATTTCTTTTGTATCAACAGATGGCCTTTCCCCTGATTCCTTGTCTGATTCTGAAGATGGAGCATCTTCAATTATTGGCTCGACTATTCTCCCTGATCGTAATGTGATTTCATCACAAGGCATAGGAGTAATAGACAAGGTTGTCACATTGTGTATATCTATGTTCTGAATGGCCTTATTATTTGGGTTTGGGTTAGGTTGCACAGGCATCTGAGGTCGTAAGGGAGGATTGCTTGGTGGGGCATTGGGAGGTAACTATAGCTATTGTTGCTAGTACTAGGGTTGGAACTATTGTTGATAGGGGTTTGGTTGTTGATAGTTTTGATAACTGATTTGTTGTTGAGGGCCTCTCCAATATGGGTTCCATTGTCCATGATGATTATGTTGATTGGGCATAAGTAACCATGCATTGGGATCTTGATAAGGGGGTGGCATCTGATGTGGAGGAGGGGCACTCGTCTGGCCATATTGTGGCTGATTGTTCCAATATTATTTGCTAAAGGAGAGAATTGAGAGTTCATACCTTGACTTCGTGGCTGCCATTGTATCCTTTGTGTTATTAGATAGACAGCCTCTGCTTCCTCATTAGTTTCCTTCATTGATGATTTTACTCCTGGTAGAGAGGGACATTGGTCAGTATCATGATTTAATTCACAGATAAGACATACTTGGACACTATTCAGCGGGCACTCTCTTGGTGGATGTTTCTTTCTACATTTCAGACAGAAAATGCACAATGCTTGCTCTGATTCTGCTTGTTTCTGTTTGACCTACAAAGTGTCCATTTGTGAAGAAAAAGAGTTAATCATTTATGTTTTGAAATTCTCTAATAGATTACCTATTTCCGCTCTTGTTGCTCCTCCATTGGCTGATTTTTGTACCCTTGAAAAAGTGGTATCCTTAGCAGCTGACCTATTCTTTGTAGAACCTAGAGAACATCTTTTACAGAGATCTACAATGTCCTCATAGGTTTCCTTAGATATATCTCCCTTGCCAAGAATGGCCATCATATCTAAACAGTCTTCTCTAACTCCTTTTAGAAAAATGGTTTTCAAAATGTCCTTACTCACATCTGGATGTCCATACCTTTATAGATTATACTGGAGTTGTTCCACAAAATCTTCAAGGGTTCCATCCTCCTTCTGAGACATCTTGAACAATTCCTCTCTTCATTCTCTTATTCGGCAGTAGTCTTGTTATTTTTTCAGGAAAAGTTGCCTCATTTGTACCCATGTTGAAATGTTCTCTCCTCCAAGGCTCATGAATCATCTCAATGCATTACCTTTCAATGTAGCTGGAAACAGTTTAAGCTTTTGTACAGTGGTAGTGTAGTCATAGCTTCTACACAAAATGTCAAATTCAAATAGAAACTCATCTGAATCCTCAGTAGATAATCCATGAAAATTTGGCAGAGCTGAGAGAGGTATGTTTTTCATAGGAGCCATCCCTCGTGTGGGAACATTAGAAATAGGAAAAAACAGGGTAGAGATAGTATTTTCATTATTTACCTCCTCTTCATTGTTCTGTGGGTTCTCTTGGTAGAACTCCTCTTCATTATTCCCTTGATTTTCCATATGTTCTCTTTCTCTCCACTCACTGTGAAAAGTGTCCCACTCTTCTTTAGTGACTATCCTACCGTCAATCTGATAAACTGCTTCTTTTGGATTTTCCCTGTTCCGAGTTGTACTTCCTTGATCTTCAATGTTCTCCAGTGTTGCTTGCTGATTTTTTGGTGACAAATCTTCAGCTTCGACTTCAGCTTCAACTCCAGCCCTTGATGAAAGCGATGTTTCAAGAAGGGGTAGTTATGAGGACTAAGGATTATGTCTTCTTGGAGGATTTGTAGGGTGAAAAATAGATCCTGAAGAGGAATCTTCCCTGGCTATAATTTCATCAACAAGGGTTTGCCTTCCCAATGTAGGATTTCTTCCTCCACATCCTCTGGTACTTGTAGGGTTAGTGTTCTTGGGGGTACGTCCTCACATTTCTTGATTCATGCAGACTAATCATTCCTTAGAAAGAAAATTAATATGCTTTACAAAAATCTATAATTATCTTCCTCGGCAACGGCGCCAAAATGTTGGGCACTTTAATTGTCTAAATAAATAGAAGATTAAGGTGTTCAATATAAATTGTCAACCCAGGGAAGTTTGTTGTTTCAAGATAATTGTGCACAGTCTATGCTAGATAATGAAAGCAACACTTAATCTAATTGTAGTAGGGAAGTGTAAAAAGAAACAAAAATCATCACTAATGAATGGTGTTGGTACAGCTGGAGTTCTACAAGATTTGAAATCATAGATGAAATATAAATTGATGAGTGTATAAGAATCCTGGATTACATTATTCTAATCTAAATGTCTATTTTACTTTTGCAGGAAGAAGTTCTAGACTAAATGCAGAAAGGAAATCTACTTATGGTAAGAAAGTAGTTCACACTTTTTATTTTATTTTACTTGGAAACAAGATGTTAATCTAATGTAGAAAAAGGGAAAGCAGTTCTCCAGCAGCATTCAGCAATTGACTTCTAATTCTCATGAGACAAATTTATGTGCATCTAACAAGAAGAAACTAGACTGTAACAACAATTGTATTCTTAGAATCGTTGAAAAATAAATAATTCGTATTAAAACAACTAACCTGGAATTCAAAACAGAGGGGAATCTGTGAGGAAGGTGGGCCCTTTCCTTTTCACTGAATCCACTCAAAGAAAGAGGCTATAGTCTCTAAAGAAACTCAATCCACTCTTTTATTGATTTGCCAAAATGTTGTGTACAATAAGCTTTTCTTTACTTCACTTTCTCACAGTCAAATTCATCCCCCTTTGATTACAAAAGCTCTGTTATTTAAAGTCAGAGCGATCCAATTAGAACAAAATCAGAACAGCCTTGAGAATCCCCAATTCTCAAGTTGTTCGTATGATATCATAAATACAGGATCTAGAACTAATCTTGTAGGCTAACACGTGTAACAACAGATATAACAGCTTTCAGGATCGGTGTCATTTGTTGTAGCAGTCGTGTA
Organism: Picea glauca; assembly: GCA_000966675.3. Classification (NCBI taxonomy): domain Eukaryota; kingdom Viridiplantae; phylum Streptophyta; class Pinopsida; order Pinales; family Pinaceae; genus Picea; species Picea glauca. The sequence continues at coordinate 80,852 of JZKD02S2414738.1, read as the reverse complement.
ACAACAGAATCAGTGGCACCTGTTGCAGTAGTCGTGTAATAGCTTCCAAGATTGGTGCCTTGTTGTAACAGCTTCCAAGTTGTTGTAACAAATTCCAAGATAGGCGCCTTGTTGTAACAACTGGTGTAACAGCCGTGACCATTAATCCATACTTGGTTGTTGTATACATTCCGATCATTAGTTGAATCATTTTATGGGTAAAATATGTGCACGTTACCAATCAAACATGCTAAGTAAATAAAAATATAAAAGCAAGTTGAATGATTCATACCTGGGGAAAAAGAGTTCTTAGCACACATTATAGTAGGCATTAGCTTAGAGAGGATAAGGTTGAATGGGCTAAAGATGTGGTGAAAAAGGGACATTTATGGGTCCTAATACCTCCCATCATGAATGACATTCCTGTCAAACTTCCATGGTCTTCCCAAAAAAATATGGAATACATCCATGGGAAATACATCACACATAATTTCATGTCTATATCCTCTTATCTTAAATTCAACCAAGCATTGTTTAGTAACCATTACCTAGTGTCCTTTCTACAACCATAAGACTTTGTATGGCTTCAGATGTGCAGTTGTCTCTAGCTCCAATTTCAACACCATCTTTGTGGATGCTAAGTTGTAAGTGCTCCCACTCTCAATTATCACCTTGCATACTTTGTCTTTAGTCTTGCAAGTTGTTCTGAAGAGACTATTCCTCTGCACTGACCTTTCAACTTTTGCCTATGGTTTTAAGAGAACCTTCCTCGACATCAAGGATCTTCCATCCTCTACTCCTTCTGCTTCAACATCTCTTCTCTTTTCTTTTGAAATGTGATATTCACCCCCTCCTTATTTCTTCTTCTCGGGGCATTCCCAAGACATGTGCCCTGTCTTTCCATAGGCATAGCATATTACTTCTCCTCCTCCTCTTCTTCCTCTTCCTCTAGAAGAACTCCTTCCACCACCATGTCTTCCTCAGGAAATTCCTCCTCTTTCCGAGTGACTGTGTGGTTTCTCAGTATCGTCATTAGACTTATGTGCCTTGTCATGGGTAACTCCCTTGCTTTTGTTTGGGGCTGGGCTTTTACCTCTTCCTCCCTGGCTTTGTTTTCAAGCCAACTTCTCGTCTGCTTTCAGTGCGAACTGATAAGAATCCTCCATTGTCTTTACCGACATCATATATCTGGCAACTTTTTCTTCATATCTCTCTCTTTGTCTAGTTCTGATGTTCAGCCTATAGAATTCCTCTGTGTACTCCTTAATTGTCATCCCCTTTTGTCTCAGGTTCTACATCTTCCTTAATAGATTGATTTGATAATATTTGGGCATGAACTTATCCTTCAACTTGGCTACCATTATGTTCCAACTCTTTATCTTTTGTTTGGCTTGGCTCCTCCTCTTAGCCTGCAGTTCATCCCACCATAGTGTTGCATGTCCTTTGAGCCTGGTGATAGCCTGCTTCACCTTTCTCTCTTCATCGACATCTTCATAGTCAAAATGTTTGTCCATGGATATTATCCAATATAGCCACTCTTCAGCATCTAAATTGCCTTCATACATTGGGACCTCTATCTTGGCTCTGCCTCCCAACCTAACAATTTCTCTCAGCAAGCGTTCTTCGGTGGCATCCTCTCTTGCATCTTCTTCAACTTCTACTGCTTCACTCTCTGCATCGTTGATGTCTCCAACATCAGGTGCTCGTCTCTGTGCTGCCTCCATAACCTCTAATATTGTATGAAGTTCTCACATCTCCCTTTCTACAGCTCGATTGGCTAAAGGTGCTTCTTCTCGTCTCCTTAGTGGCATTGTGTTGACTGTCTACCACACATAGAGTACAACTTTGAGTTCTTCTATATCCTCTCCTTTGCCTATTGTCTGCAAGAAAAACCTCCTCTCTGATACCACTTGATGTAGACCCCCCTTCTCTCTTAAGGGTTGTACGACCTCCTGGTCTAGGATCGATCACGAAACTAAGTTAGATCGACTCTTTGGGTCTCTACTAGACTCCAGACCCACTTACACAGGTCCTTTCTCCAAATGCACAAGTCATCTGAGACCCGCGGGTTCTCTCTTGAACATTGTCCAACTTCCATGCGAATTGGGCGCTAACTCTTCCCGTACTAAGCACCTTCCTTTCCATGACGACAACTGTGATTGTTTGCCTGACCAACAGGTGCTTCGTGACTTCACGTGTCGGGTGGTTGCGCCTGCACCAACCCCGACTCTCCAACTCCCAAAATCCCGAAGTGGGGCCTAGCGCTCGCTAGATCCTCCCTTAACCTTTAGTGATGTGACCCCTCACTGTGACCTGGGGCCAACCTCTCGAGCGCTTCGCGATTTTGCGTTTCGCGTCCTCGGAGGGTTCGATTCGCCCGCCTTCCCGATTTTTGAAATTTGGGTCCTCCCTATGTCATATCAATGGTACACAACTTGTGTGATCTAACGGTCTTTCCTTCTCCTTCTCAAACTTGGGACTTCACGTTTCATGAAGTTGGAGGACCGCTCCCCTCTCTTCTCTCGATATTCGAACTTGTGAAATTCTTGGGACCAGATCTATGGCCCACGCTTTCCTTTGATCAATGACTATGATCATTTCGCGAACTTGGGGTTCACGAGTTTTCTCTCCTTGTGCACTTCCAAGGGTTAAAGCCCGTGCACTTGTCTCTAGAACCAACGACTGTTGATCCATGCGCTCAGATCTAACGGTCTAGATCTGATCTTCTCCCCACACTTCCTCTAGTCACTGGAAGTTAATCTGATGGTCCAGATCCCTTCCACAACCAATCTAATGGTTCTTCTTGCTTCCCCTCCTGATCTTTATCTCGTGATGGTCTCGACTTCCCATGCACTCCTTGTGTTCAGGGATTTCGATAACTCGGATCCAAGGGATTTCTTGAAGAGAAATTTCTCCCACCCTCCTGGCGTTCTCCTTTCTTGGTTCTTTGAATTCTCACAAGTCTCTTCGACACTTAGTCGAATCTCGGATCTGTGCACTCCTTGCACCAAATATTTACACAAGGTTTGAATTCTTGTGGATGATTGTGCACGCCTTCCACAAGTCTCTTTGCACTCCTTGCAAAGGGAAAGTTTCGTGCTATCTCTTCTGAGCTTCGGAATCGAAATAGATCTCGTTAACACACTCCTTGCATTCTATGTGCACACCTTGCACCACTTCAACAGAAGAGAAACAATTGAAACTTATTCTAACATTCACAGTTCCATCTATTCATAACAAAATTCATTCATTCATTCATGAAAGCATAATAACAGAGAATTGCAAACAATGTCCACCTCATGCATTGGGTCAATTTTCCTCTGTTATATTCAAAGTGAAAATGGCTACAACTGAAATCAAAACAAAACTGAAAAACTCTGAAATTTCCTCCTAACTTGCATCTACCTAACTTGCAATTATCTAATCTGCATCCAGCCTCATTTGGGCATACAAAACCTTTATTTATCTCAGAGGGCTCTTAGGGTTTTCCCCTGTCTACTTGTCTACATCAAAACCTAACCTCTGGCTATCTCAATCCAGTCGCATTCCAAAGCCGAAGTGGAAACTCCCACTTCGCTCTCGATCACTCAAGTGTGCCTCAAAAGATTTTTCCGACGTTGAGTTAAGGCGAATTTCAAAATATTAGCTGCAACTGCCAGTGTTGAGGTCTCGTATTCCCATACACTTATAGGTCTTGCTCCGCATGCTTTCCAGCGATGCTCCTGCATTAGGACGACTTTAGCATGGTTTACACAATGAGAATTCATCTAGCAAATTAACTAAAAGAATAATCAAGTTGTGGGTAATCAAAACACTTTATTAAATTACCAACTCAATTGTTTAGAATGTGTATCACTATAGGGAATTAATGAATGCACCAATTGAAGTGTTTGTAGTAGAAGTTTTTCTTGTAGGTTTACATCAACCTATATCATTTTTAACTTTGGATCTATGATGCATCAAGACGGATCAAATCTCTCTAGGTGCAAATCTTTCTCTAATTTTTGCATTCTAAAACAACGTTTTCACCTTGAGGGATTTGATCCATGCATGACAGAGACATAGTTAAGATGGATCTATGTTGTGTCTTTATATATATATGACATGTGTCAACTCCATGTTGAGAAGAAAAGGAATTATACACCTACCTCATACTCAACTACATACCATTGAAATGTTTTAACGGTAAGAAATTTTTTACCTTCAATTGTTATATATATATATATATATATATATATATATATATATATATATAACTTAATGTGAACATTTAAATATTGTATTTATGGATGACATTGAAATACATTTTTTTTTAAATGGCACGCTTCCACTTACACATCTTCGTCATAGTGAGATGTAGAAAGCACTTATCCATGGAATAAGAAATTGTTTACTTTCAATCTCTTGCTCTTTAT
>JZKD02S2414738.1:47996-64966 GCA_000966675.3 Picea glauca | reverse complement strand
ATAAAAAATAAAAATAATTTTTTCAATTATATATATATAAATTTTAATTATGAATGATAATCATAAATATAAACAATAAACATAATTTTTTCAATAGGTTGTCAATCATGGGTAATTAAAATTGTATTTAATAAATAAGTTGGAATTGTGAAAAACATTTACAATTTTAATATATTTTTTATAGTTTTTATGTAATTTTGGGTAATCAATGATTGGAAACTTCTTAAAATAACTGGTATAAATTATCAATAATATAGGCATTCAGTACTAAGTTCATGTCAAATTATTTTTTCATAATAAATCTAAATCCTATCAATATTTCACATATTATTAGAGTTTTACCATAATCTAAGTTTTGTATTTGATGGAACAATGTTCTTTGAGATTTATTCAATTATGAATGAACCACTTTCTCAAAAATCAATTACAATCCCAAATCATAAAAACTTTGACTTCTTATGTCATTGTATTCCAACGTTTAGGAGCAAGTTTGTTACATGATGATATTGTTTAGTGGTGCAAGATTGCTTAAGGTTTACCAAAATAAATTACACACAGTAAACCCTTAATAATGGTGTATTTAATGGTATAGATATGAATGTAGTTGGGTGTAGAGCTTTATATTCAATTTGAATGTTTTTAAGTGTGGTTGTGGAGAGGGAATAAAATTGTCAAACCCTTAAATTTTGTGGGTTAGAAAACTAATTATTCATCATTTTTTCCTTATAGAGATACTCTATAAACAAATCCTTATATATAGGAGAAAGATAAAAAGTGGACAATTTCCTCTTTGTAGGGAACCAACTATTGTATAGAAGTTAAAAACTAGACTAAATACTTGGGAGGTAGGTCTTGCACTCTCCCCACCCAGATTCAAATTCCCAATGAGACCTTGGCTAGTTGTGACAAGGTTAGAAGGATAGGTGCCGCCATGAGTGGGACCCCCCTCACGAGTGTGTCTCCAGATGTCTTGGTCCTTGTTAAGTCATAAGTTTCCTACTATGTGGATGAGATAGTTGGGAGGTACATCTTGCACTCTCCCCACCCAGATTCAAATTCCCAAAAAGACCTTGGTTAGTTGTGACAAGGCTAGAAGGATAGGTTCCTCATGAGTGGGACCCGCCTCACATGTCTCTGGATGTCTCGATCCTTGTTAAGTCATAAGTTTCCTACTAGGTTTTGGCTTGCGGGTTGTTGACATTGACATAAGATTTATAATAACATCGAGTTGGATTGAAGGATTGCTACATATTCCCTGGATTTTAAAAAAACAAAAATAAAAATAAAATAAAATGAACAAACTCAATCAATAATTATTAATCTCTCCGCCCAAATTCCATTCTTATCAATAACATTTAAAAATAAAAATAAAAAATACCTTAACCTCCCTATATTATTATTTTTCCCCCCCTATATTATTCTATTATTTTTCAAGGCCTTTTCTATTAACCATGACATTTAATTGGTTGTAAGACCGTTTCTATTAACCAAATAGACTTAATGATTTTGCTAAATGGCTTCGAGGATTTGTGATTTTCGTTGTTTGATTTTCTCATGTTTTATTAAATAAATTGAATTGATTTATTCTTGGTTTAAAGTTAGTTTCTTTTTATTTTATTTTTTTAAGTGATGTGTAGTGTTTTGTACTTCGTTTCTGTTTTTTGGGGGGGTTGGGGTTTTAGGGTGGTTGTATATATTTTTAAAGTTTTGTGAGTTTTATAAAATAATATCCTATTTTAATAGCTTTGTGATTTTCGTTTTAATGGCTTTGTGATTTTAGTTGTTTGATTTTCTCATGTTTTATTAAATAAATTGAATTGATTTATTCTTTGTTTAAAGTTGGTTTTTTTTTTTGTTTTTTTTTTTTAAGTGTTGAGTTGGTTTCTTTTTATTTTATTTTTTTTTAAGTGTTGTGTAGTGTTTTGTACTTTATTTGTTTTTTGGGGTTTAAGGTGGTTGTATATATTTTTAAGGTTTTGTGAGTTTTATATATTAATATCCTATTTTAATGGTGCATTTTTTTATGATTTTTCTTTACTCTTTTTCTTATTCTATGTAATTTTATTATTTATTTGTTTTGGCATTTAACTAAAAAAAAATTCACAAATTATCGTATGATGGTAGCTTGACACATAATTAATACATTGTAATTATGTCAAAGTTTTAATCTATAGTTTGTGTACATTAATTAAAATTATACTAATGATGTCAAACTTAATGTTGTTAGAGATTTGATTGATAAGTAGTGCTTCGACATTGAACATTGTTGTTGAACATGTATAGAGCATGCAACATTTTTCAAGCATACTCTTTCTTTCTCTATGTTATTCAGCTCATAGAGGCCAAGGATCTCATCAATGGTGCTAAGCTATAGCCAAAGCGAGGGTGGTATTTCCCTTCCCATTGCCTCTTCGGAAACCAAAACGTCTCCTCTAACATTAGAGTTTGGAAAGCAAGATTTGATTCCCTCTTGCAAGAACTTGAATGGTATTTCCAATATCCTCCAATACTGAGCAAAGTGTGTCCTTGGTAGTGCCTCGAGTACAACACCTTTATCTTCTCCAAGTTGTTCTAGACTCTAGCTTCATGGGGTTAGGCATTCAATATTTTTTGATGCACTTATAGACATGGTTGGTCAAACCTTGTGGCCAAGCTCACGTAATCAATGTAAAAAAGAGAGAATGAATTACTTACTATCGGCTCAAATAATAAGGGGGGTATGCCAACACTTCCTTCCATCCCTTGTGTTCATTGTTTCCATTAGGCTTTGGAACCAATTGCCCAATATTATCTTTGAACTAAGTTGTTCAAATGTATAGCATATCATTTTTTCTAAACAAGTAAGTAGATCTACCTACAATGGTTTAATCTAAGAAAATAGGTAAAGGACCTTATTAGAATAGTAGGGTGTTTTCCACAAATTCTTATCATTCGACATATTTTAATAATAGGGCTGAAAATAGGATTTGGAGCCATTATATAAATAGGTAGGGGATATTTGGAAATTTTTTGGAGTTGAATCATGTGTGGTTGGCTTGAGTTGAATTAATGAGGGCATTCAATCTACCTAGATGCAGTTGTAGACATGGTTTATCGAACCTCATGGCCAAGCTCACGTTATTGATGCATGTGGTACTAGGGGTGTTGGTAAGATGTCCTTTCTCAAAATAATTTACAACACCTCCAAGAAAGAGGTCAATGGTTTCTTTGATGTCGTCATTTGGTTTACAGTTTCTTGGAACTTTGAGATTGAATAATTGTGTGCCTCCATCACTGATCAAAGGCACCATCAAATGCTAGCTAAGACCAACTATGTTTCTAGAGATAAGTCGTGTTCCTCAAAGGGCTATAAATTTTTCCAGAAGTCATATCTACAAATTTGTCCTAAATCTAAGAAATTGTGGGATATTTTAGGTTGGCATATATAAATTCAAAGTGGTAGGGTTAGTAGTTGCAAAGACATTTCTCTTTTCCAAAAAAACATAGAAGTTGATCAAATCTATAGGATAGTAGAGAGGAATTGCATAGGATTCTATAGTCATTCCCATTAAATGTGTGTTCTTGAAACACTGAAACTCAAGTTTATTTAAACACATGATATATTTGAGGGAGACAGCCATTATGTTGGGTATTTTCAAATAATTTTGAACCAATGTAGATCCTTGGACTTAAACTCTAACTGCCAAATAATTCCTTATAGGGTTATAAAGTTCAAATGATGAAGTGTATTTCTGTATTGGAGATGATTAAATAGATTAATAGATTTTCCATGTGAGTGCAATTAAAATATTCTAGAACCATTTTTTTTTATTTTTTTTTGGAGGAATCAACAACTAGTTGGGCACGTGCTCGCGTTACACGTGGTCGTGTTATCCAACCGCTACCACTATAACCTCCAGGTGTGCCCACGATGCCCCTTACGCGGCACACAAGGTAAGTCAGGGGGAGTTGAACTCGAAACCTCATGGAACTTCATTTTCACGGCACTTTCCAATTGAGCTGCCCCCCGGGGGGCTTCTAGAACCATTTTTTAGTTGAATTAGGTCGTCTTATATAAAATTGATTTAATTTAGAATTTTTTATTTTTGAAGGGCCTATAACTAAAATGTCAGATTCTCAAGGACATGGGACAAGGGTATTCCATTCTCATCTCGTCTATCCTCAAAGATACTCTTGCATATTATTCCCTACAAGACCCATCCAAGATATGAATTTATTAAAGAAATTAGTATGTATTATTTTCAATGTTGATTATTTTCCTATGTGTGTTATAGGGAAAACTACCTATGGACTAAGCAATCAAACCCTCAATGAGTGGGGGAGGCTCACTGACAGACAAAAGGATAGATTTCATATATTTCTCTCCTAATACTAACATGCATGTTAAAATAAATGAGAAGGAAGGAAAGAACTTGATTCCAGATGATTTTCCAAACTATCTAGCAAGTTCCACTGGATCTCGCTCTAGGTTCAATGCTTCATCAAATAACCCGTACAATCAACCAACAAAAAACACCTTCCTCATTCCTCATCAAACAAATAAAATAACTTGCATAAAGAAAGTCTTAATCTAATTACTCAAGCAAACTAGAACAACACAAAAGCTCATTAAATATGCTAAAAGATAGATCTATATTGATTTATGAGATATTTACAACAAGAATGATAGATTGAGATTCATTGTTGTACTTTTAGCTCCAAGATCCAAATTCCTCCTCCTTAGCCACAAATCTACCTCTGTCAACTAGCACAATCCAAGAACTATATTGCAATGAGATATCCAACTGAATGGTTTAATGCAATCTCGCCTAATCTTTGATCACACTATGAAAATTTATTCCCAACTCTCTACAATGGTAAAGTCACAACCAAGAGTTCTCACTAAAATTCTCTAGCATGAGGACGCTTGTAATAGAATCTCTTCCATTTCCTTTGGTTCTCTTACTTATAGATTCTTGAGGAGAGGATAAAAAGGTTGCATGGAATGCATGGCATGCACATGTGAGCCATTCACAACTCTCACGCGATATTTGGATTTTTCCAACTCATAGTTTTTAAGCTTTCCTCATGAATTTCTATTTTTCAAAACTTTAAGGTGTGGCCACGGGTTTTCTACAATAAATCTACAACTAGTCGCATCTAATATAGGAGAAAGCCATGGTCGACCACTCTTTTCTTATGAAAACACATTACCTTCATGCCCTTTTGAAGAAAAACTCTTTTTTTGAGAAAAAACATCTTGGCACAACTATGTACTTTGGCTCATTACATCTATATTGGCTTATGATGCCAAATAGAGTTATAACATATTCCCCCTGATATATCAGATCAGAAGAGGAATCAATGACCAAAATACATTACGAATAATGGACATTGATGTGTGGCTACTAATGATCGCAAGGAAACCTACCATCGATTTATGCAAGTCCTAAGGTACTATCAAGGTTTCTAAACCATATTCCTAGATAATGTTTTACCATTGATAGGAAGTGATCTATCAAAAAGAGGGCATTGAGGTATCCCATGTCAATCAACACGAAACACAAACCAAGAAGGTTTTGTAAATAAAGAAACCACAGAATACATACTGAAATAAGGAAGGCCGACGTGAATGGTCAACAATACTGTAAAATGACCAACCCATGCTCAAACTTACCTTTAACATATGGCACAATACAATGAGGACATGGGAAGCACTGAAACTAGAAGGACCAATGGTATAATGCAACAACATAGAAGGCATTGAAGAATTATCCATAATGATTAGAAGGATAACCAATTAAAGGAGTGAAAACTCAAACTCAAGGTACGGCTCCTAAGGAATAAATCCCAACTATAATATACTAACACAAACAAGTACCATGTTCAAGGGTAAAAAATATTGATGGATGCCACTCATACTGAATCAATAAAGATCAATCTTTGTAACTGCAAACTGACACCTATGTGGAAACACTACTTCTCAATCGATCAATATGTTACTCTATACTTTTGTTATCTAACTGATCTGAATCTATCTCTGTAAACACTTCACACTGCTCGAAAGATGGTTCTCTGATTTGTAGTGTCTACTACATGGAATTCCCTTATTCAACATAAATATTTACTGGGAGTCTCCAAGGCGGATGGCTCAGAAAAATACTCGCTTTGATGTAGAGTAATCTTCATCTTTGTGTGTAGAATCATCATCTCTTTGAACTCTGATTTCTTCCTTTGGATTGATCTTACACTACAATTCCTGAAAGTACAATCTCTTGAACCTGGTCTTTATTCACTTGTTCTTATTTTCTTTCTCATACTACTGCAAATTATTCTATCTCTAGGACATGGTCTTTATTCACCTATTCTTCTTTCTTTTCATTTCTTCTCCAAACATTCCTATATATGACATATTTCTTTTTCCCTTTAGATTTGTCTTCATATTGTACTATTTCCAATCCTGAGAGTATGACTTATGGGCGTCCTTCATTCATCTAATCTTCCTTTTCATGTTCTTGTTTTCTTTTCCAAACCTTCTTATATCTGATATAAGTGTTCTTTTTCAAACAAGTATCCATCATGCTTATACAATTACGAGCTATGTGTCCATCATTATGGCACTTGTAACATTAAATTTCATGTGGGGGCACATAATCTTTTCTTTGTTGGACATATTATCATTGATGTCAACAGTCAGTGATGCACATGAAGCTCAGGAGGGTTAGCAAATGAAGATCAAAGCTCAGAATAGATGATGCGATGAAACTCAGAAGGGAAAGCACAGATCAAGTCAGGACGGTTGATACGCAAGCACCAGATCAACAGCAGGGATAGATTGCAGAAAGAGAAAGGGTAATTTAAAAGCATGGTATTCCCACTCCCGCAATTAGTCTAGACCGTCAGATTACAAGAGAAGGATCATTGGAGGATTAGTTAATGATCAGATCAAATCAGGACCGTTGATACACAAGCACCAGATCAACGGTAGGGATAGATTGTAGAGAGAGAAAGGACAATTAAATAATGTGTTATTTCCAATCCCGCAATTAGTCAGGACCGTCAGATCTTATAGATTCAAAGATCGATGACTGTGGTTGATCCACCAACAATCGCACAACTTCAATTGTTGAGTTTGGGCGATGGGCTAAAACACCCACAAGTTACGGTTCTGCAATCCACATCGACCGTCGATGGTCACCCATCAATAGATATATGGTTGGCATCATTTCCACTACCAACGAGCAGTGCGAAGCTTGACAATAGTTTTAAACGTCATGCTAGTTGAGGACCCCGCAATCATCTTTGATCATTGATCTTCTTCAAGACCATTCTCGACTAATGGATCAAGTTGAGTGGAAGGATAGAATAAGCAAGGAAAAAGGGCTGAGATTTTGAATATCTGAATTCTTGATAGTCATTGGATCACTTTAAAAGTGGAAGGACAGGATAAGAAAAGAAGAAGATTCGTTGGATTTAAACCAAGGCAAAGCATCATCGTAGACATATTAAGTCATTGATCTAAGATCATGATCAATGAACAACATTCATTTCAGGTTAAAAGTTGTGAGGAGGTTACACTTCGGGGAATCTCACTTCGGAAGAACTGGGAAGTGGAGAAATCGAATTACCGAAGTCCTGAAGGCCGAAATTCTGAATTCACTCTCAGTCGTCAATATGAGATACATTTCAGATAGTATTTTGACTGTTATATCAAGGATATGAATATGTGCCACATCGAGAGATCTACATCAGTAGACCACGTCAGCAAGGACACATGGCACAGTCAAATAATGACAAGTTTCAAGATGAAATCGATAGTTCAGGTACGTGTAAATCACAAATCTGAGTGACATGTGGCAGCCACTCAGCTCGTGCCATGTCAACAAGTGATGTCATCAAGTTATGTCACTCCAGGATTTTTACTTCAGGAGTTTCACCACCAGCAAATGATCTAAGTCCCAAAGTCCCGAAATTCGAAGTCTCGAAGTTGACATAAGTCGTTCGATCTGAAGAACACTTCGAGATCATTCTCAACTGTTGATCAGGTGATCACTCCGGAGGAAAATGGAGCAGCGATTATCTGAACCCCCGAAGACCCGAAGTAAATGAGAATCGTCCATCTAATCGGGATATTAAAACATGACTATTGATTCTGATAAGTGATCAAGCACTCGCTTGGCCTAGCACCTGGTCACGGCCTATGGTCATATGGAATAAGAGAATTAAAGGAAAAATATTATACATGGCTTAAGTCAATAAGCTCGTGGTTTTGAATTGTCAGTCATATGTAATGGGTTGAAGGAAGTGCCTCTGTAGAACTCGGTTTCTGCAAATATTTGCAGGAATATGGAATCGAGATAAAAATAAATCGATCAATACCTATGATCGATTTATGAAAATCACTCTCACTAAATTAAAAGAATTAATAATAAATGTTTGAATAATAAAAGTGATTATTGTTAATGTTAAAATGAAGAGGTATGATGGTCCAAACAAAGGGACACAATGTTTCATATCTCACACTAACTGGAATAGTATATAAACGAGAAGGAGTGATGAGAAGAAAGGGTCTATGCAGTCCAGATCAGAAGATCAAAAATAGAAGTAGATTCCAGGAAGTAAAGCGGAAGTTACTTATGCAGTGAGGGTGGAAGGGAGGAGCGTGGAAGGATTCATATCCTTACTAGGCTAATTGTAAAAGATAAGGGAGTTGGAGCTTCCTAGGGTTGGTTCCCTAAATTCAAGGAAGTTGGTGCTTCCTAGGGTTGGTGCCCTAAAGATGAGGGAGTTGGTGCTTCCTAGGGTTGGTTCCCTGAAGAAGGGGATTGGTGTCTCCTAGAGTTGGTGCTCTAAATAGAATTGGTGTCCTTCACTACTCTTTATAAAACCTTTTAATTGATGTTAAATATATTTATATAATTGATTTTACATACAATTCATTGTTGATTCATTGTGGTAATCAATAAAATATAAAAAGTAACTGCTAATTGTTAAAAAAAGGTAATATTGATCCACCCCCCCCCTCTCAGTATTCCAACAATTGGTATCAGAGTGTGTGCTTTCAGCACAGTCTAACAACTGAAAGGTAGATCCTGAAGATGGATCAACAAGAGGGAATGTTTAACAACAAAGCATCATTGTTCAATGGAGGAGGTTATGCTCTATGGAAGGTAAGAATGAAAAACTTCATGTTGGCTCTTGGTTTTTATTTCTGGAAATCTATTGTAGATGGTTACACTGCACCAATTGCTCCACCCAAAGACGCTACAGGAAAGAAAATATGTAATGACAACTCAAGAGCAGTTAATGGAATTCTAGGAGGGTTGACTAATTCCATATGTGTGAAGGTTATGCATTGTAAATCAACCAAAGAAATCTGGGACAAGTTGGAGGTTGTATATGAAGGAGATGACAAAGTCAAGGAACCTAAACTATAGATCTATAGAACTCAGTTTGAAAATATGAAAATGAAAGAAGAAGAAAACATTGTTGAATACTTTCATAGGGTAGATGAAGTGGTCAATTCAATCAGAGCAGCAAGAGAAGAACTTGAAGATAAACCTATTATGAAAAAAATACTAAGGTCATAACCTATGAGATATGATGCCAAGATCTCTACAATTGAAGATAGGTCTGATCTTGACACACTCACAGTTTATCAATTCCATGGAATTTTTACAGCATATGAAATGAGAACAGGGAATGACAAATCATCAAAAAAGGAAACAGCCTTTAAATCATCTAAAATGAGGCAGGAGAAAAATACCAATGATGAGTTATCAGATATATCTAATGAGTAAACTGCCAACTTCATAAAGAAACTCAAGAAAGGGATAGGGAAATACAAAGGGAAGTTTCCTCCAATATGTTTTAACTGTGGAAAAATTGGACACTTTGCCAATAAGTGTCCCTATCCTAAGCAGGAGGAAAGTGATGATGAAAGAACCTTAAAAAATCATAAGAAAACCAAAACTAATAATGAAAAGAAGTTCTACAAGAAAAATAAAACGTTCTTTACTCAAGAAGACAGTAGCTCATCAGAAGAAAATGAAGAAGACGAACCAGAGCTTCTATTTATGAAGATAAAAACTCAAGATGATAGTCATTCAGAAGATGAAGAAGAAGTAAACTTAGAAGAATAAATCCTTAGTGTGATTGAATAACTAAGAAAAAACAAAAAACAAAACAGAGTACTAAGGGAAGAGTTTCTAGAAATTAAAGAAGCTACTAAATCAAGAGAGAGGGAAGTTTTAAAAACCATCAAAGATTCAAACCAAATCATTAGTGATTTAAAGTCCCAGCTCCTGGAAGCTAATAAAATTGAAGAAGTCTTTTTACAACAACTAAATGATAAGAAACAAGTATGTGAGAAACTAGAAGTTGAGATTAAGCTGCTAAAAGGTGAAATTGAGAAAGAAAAGAAGGGATCACAATTTGAAAATAGTTCAAAAATCTTGGATGAAATTCTTAGTTGTCAAAGGTCACCAAACAACAAGACTAGTTTGGGATACACTAAAGAATCAACTGCTACATTACAAGGATCTGTCAAGAAACAAATTAGTTATGTAGATACTCTGAAAAATTCATTAAAAAAGGAGGATACTCAGGCAAAAATGATACCATTGAAAACTGTTACACATAAACAAAAATCAATACTCCCTACTAGAGTAATAAATGACAAGAAAAATACAATCATTAGAAGGAATCCCCCTAATTATCTATTTATTGGATATTGTTACTCTTGCAATAATTTTTGACATAAGGCAGTACACTACAAAGCTTATGGACAACAAAATTATAGAAATGACCAAATATATAAGAACAATGAGTACAATACAGAGAACATAAACTATAACTCATTTTCTCCTTTGCAAAAATTCAATAGTGAATGCCAAAAATGCAACAACTATGGTCACAAAACCAGTGAATGTAGATTGACAAAATATGATAAAAGGATAAATGTTCCTATTAATCAAAAGGTATGGAAGAAAAGACAAACATAGTGCAAAGTAGCCTTATATGCAAGAAATCGGGGATGTCAGTGGTATATTGACAGTGGATGTTCCAAACACATGATTGGATATCAAAGTAAATTTCTCAAGTTAAATAAGAAAGGAAAAGGAAAAGTAACTTTTGGAGATAACATGTCAGCCAAGATACTGGGAAAATGCTCTATTAGGTTAGGAAATAATAAAACTAAAGCAGAAGATGTACTTCTTGTAGAAAATATCAAACCTAATCTCTTAAGTGTAAGCCAAACATGTGATCAAGATCACATACTTACTTTCGATTCTCATAAATGTGAGATCAAAAAAAGGGGCACTGGAAAGCTAGTGTCAGTAGCACCAAGAACATCTAGCAATGTGTACATCCTTAATATAGATGAAGAAGAAAAATGTTGTTTAATCCAAGTAGATGAAAGTTGGCTATGGCATAAAAGGTTGGGACATTTAAGATTTGACAACTTGATCAAAGCCAACGAGAAAGAGGCAGTTAGGTACCTACCAAAAATGATTAAACCTTCAGATCCCATTTGTAAACATTGTCAAATAGGAAAGCAAACAAGTGTTAGGTTCAAAAAAAAAGAACACTCCACAACAAAACCATTAGAGATTATTCACGCAAATCTATGTGGACCTACCAGAACCAAAAGGACTTATGGTGAACATTATTTTATGTTGATTGTTGATGATTACACATTGGCCTGGGTTTTCTTTTTAAAAGAAAAATCAGAAGCCTTTGAGAAATTCAAAACATTTAAAGCTCATGTAGAAAATGAAATAGATATCAAAATTAAATGTCTAACATCATAAAATGGAGGAGAATTCACCTGTAAATATTTCACTCAATTCTGTGAAAACCATGGTATCAAAAGACAATTTTTAGATCCTAGGACTCCTCAACAAAATGGAGTGGTAGAAAGGAAAAACAGAACAGTTCAAGAAGTTGCAAGAACTATGCTAAATGAAGCCAAACTTCCAGACAAATTCTAGAGAGATGCAATCCACACAACAGTTCACATACTTAATAAAGCTCAGTTGAGACCCAATCATGACAAAACCCCTTATGAACTATGGTTTGGGAGGCCAACCTCTGTAAAACACTTTAGAATTTTTGGAAGTAAATGTTACATAAATAATGATGAAGATAACCTAGGAAAGTTTGACCCAAGATCTGATGAAGCAATATTCTTAGGATACTCATTGAATAAAAAGGCATACAGATGTTATAATCTCAGACTACTAAAAATAGTGGAAAGTGCAAATGTAAAAATAGATGATCTAAAAAAGGGCATATCCCAAAGCTTTGATCAAAAATCTCAACAAGAAGATGATGATATAAAATCTCAACAAGAGGAGGATGATGTAGAATCTCAGCAAGAAAATGATGATGAAACACAGGAAAATGAACCACACACTAATGATGAAGACAATGAAGAAACGTCCTTGCCAAGAGCTCCATCAAAAAGAGTTCAGAAGAATCATCCTGAAAGTTGGATCATTGGAGATAAAAGTGCATGAGTAGAAACAAGAAGGAAACTAGCCTTTGACTCAGAACAAGCAATGTTATCCTTAATTGAACCTAAACTTGTTAAAGAAGTTGTCAAAAGTAAAGATTGGATAAAATCAATGAATGAAGAACTAGATCAAATAGAAAAGAATCAGACTTGGGAACTAGTTCCAAGACCCAAGAACAAGAATGTGATAGGAACTAAGTGGATCTTCAAAAACAAATTGAATGAAAATGGGGAAATTATAAAGAAAAAATCCATATTAGTCTGCAAGGGATATTCCCAAGTAGAAGGTATTTATTTTGAAGAAACCTTCGCTCCTATAGCAATACTTGAGGCCATCAGAATGTTACTAGCATTTGCATGCTTCAAAGATTTCAAAATCTATCAGATGGATGTCAAATCAACATTCCTTAATGGAACACTAGAAGAAGAAGTCTATGTTGAGCAACTAGAAGGATTCATTTTATCAAAAAACTAGGACTATGTGTGCAAACTGAAAAAGGATTTATATGGTCTTAAACAATCCCCCAGAGCATGGTTCTCTAGGCTTGATCAGTATCTACAAAAACATGGATACAAGAGAGGGACTACTTACAACAACCTATATATCAAAATTGAGGATCAAAACATGATTGTTGTGGTAGTTTATGTAGATGACATCATATTTGGGATTAATCTCACTACATTAAGCAGAAAATTTGCAACTAAAATGAAAGAAGAGTTTGAAATGTATATGCTCGAAGAACTTTCATTTTTCTTAGGTTTACAAGTAAATCAAACAAAAAATGGAATATTTGTTTCACAAACCAAATATATCAAAGACATGCTGAAGAAAATTCAAGTGGAAGATAGTAAACACATGAGTACTCCCATGGTCACTGGATGTAAGCAAAGTCTAGAAGATGACTCACCAAAAGTGGATCAAACAATGTATATATTAATGATTGGAAGTTTACTCTACTCAACAGTAACGAGACCTGACATCATGCAGGTTGTAGGACTTGTGGGGAGATTTCAAACTGAACCTAGAGAAACTCATTTAATAGAAGTAAAAAGAATATGCAGATACCTTCAAGGCACCCTAGAACTTGGATTGTGGTATCCAAAAGATAAAAATTTCAACCTAACTGCATATACTGACGTTGATTGGGCAGGTAGTATAGATGATAGAAAAATCACCAGTGGAGGAGCATTTTTCTTGGGAAAAGGTCTAGTGGCATGGTCAAGTAAGAAACAAACATCCACATCTCTTTCTACAGTAGAGGTAGAATATATTGTTGTTGCATCCTGTTGCACACAAATCCTTTGGATGAAACAAACTTTAGAAGACCTACAAATAAAATATAGCAATCCTATTACTATTAATTGTGACAACACTAGTGCCATAAGCATCTCTAAAAATCCAGTGATGCATTCTAAAACTAAACACATACCAATCAAATACCATTTTTTAAGAGATCAAGTTAACCAAAAGGTGGTCAAAATAGTGTATGTAGACACCAAAGAGCAGACTGCAGACATTTTCTCAAAATCTCTGCCCAGGAGTACTTTTGAAAATCTCCAACAAAAATTAGGAGTAATTCAAAAACCTCATCAAAAATTGATTGGTCATGGGAGAATTACCCTAAGGGGGGCAACCCTTTTCCATTGATGTCAAAGGAGGGGAGTAACTTCATAGAGAAAAGCATCATCACAGGGGGAGTATTTATGAAGTTAGAGTGTTTCCCTCAATGACAAAGGGGGGGATCAGGGATGATTTTAAGGATGGAAATTTATTTTTAAATGTAGAAACCTTGGCGAATCTTACTAATCCTTCATATGCCAACTATAAAATGTTTGGCGATATTTTTATAAAAATATTTAAATTTTTAAGGATTTAATATAGTTTGTATCAAATTTTGGCGATTTTTAAGGTAAAATAATTTTATCCTATAGAATTTGGGCGAATCATTTTTAGAATAGTGAATCGTTTTTTGGGAAAAAAAAACATGGAAAATTAGCCCATGAGCGAAATTTAGCCCCTAAAATCATCCCCGGGGGGGGATTGTTGGACATATTGTCATTGATGTCAACAATCGATGATGCTCATGAAGCTCAGGAGGGTTAGGGAATGAAGATCAAAGCTCAAAAGAGATGACGCGATGAAACTCATAAGGGAAAGCGCAGATCAAGTCAGGACCGTTGATACGCAAGCACCAGATCAACGACAGGGATAGATTGTGGAAAGAGAAAGGATAATTAAAAAGCATATTATTCCCAATCTCACAATCAGTCTAGACCATCATATTACAAGAGAAGGGTCGTTGGAGGATTAGTCAACAATCAGATCAAATCAGGACCGTTAATACGCAAGCGCCAAATCAACGGCAGGGATAGATTACGGCGAGTGAAAGGAGAATTAAATAACGTGTTATTTCCCATCCCGCCATTAGTCAGGACCGTCGAAGCTTATAGATTCAGAGATCAACAACTGTGGTTGATCCACCAACAATCTCACAACTTCAATTGCAGATTTTGGGTGACGGGCTAAAACACGCGCAAGTTACGATTGTGCAATCCACATCGACTGTCGATGGTCACCTCTCAATAGATCTACGGTTGGCATCAGTTCCACTACCAACGAGCAGTTTCCATTGCGGAGCTCGACAATAGTTTTAAACATCGTGCTAGTTGAGGACCCCGCAATCATATTTGATCGTTGATCTACTTCGAGACCATTCTCGACCGATGGATCAAGTTGAGTGGAAGGATAGGATAAGCAAGGAAAAGGGGCTGATATTTCGAATACCTGAATTCACGATAGTTTTTAGATCACTTTAAAAGTGGAAGGATGGGATAAGCAAAGAAGAAGAGTCGTTGGATTTAAACCAAGGCAAAGCAGCGTCGCAGATAGATCGAGTCGTCGGTCTAAGATCATGATCAACGAACAACATTCATTTTGGGTTAAAAGTTGTGAGAATGTTACACTTCGGGGAATCTCACTTTGGAAGATCTAGGAAGTGGAGAGATCGAATTACCGAAGTCCCGAAGGCCGAAATTCTGAAGTCACTCTCAGTCGTCGATCTGAGATACATATTGGATAGTATTCTGACCGTTACATCAAGGAGATGAATATGTGCCACATCGGGAGATCTACGTCAGCAGACCACATCAGCAAGGAAACGTGGCACAGACAAGTAATGACAAGTGTCAAGATGAAATCGACAGTTTAGGTACGTGTAAATCATGAATATGAGTGACAAGTGGCAGCCACTCGACCCGTTCCATGTCAACAACTGATGTCATCAAGTTACATCACTCCGGGATTTTCACCACCAGCAAATGATCTAAGTCCCGAAGTTGACATAAGTAGTCCGATCTGAAGAACACTTCGAGAGCATTCTCAATCGTTGATAAGGTGATCACTCCAAAGGAAAATGGAGCAGCGATTATCCGAACCCCCGAAGAACCAAAGTAAATGAGAACTATCCATATAATTGGGAGATTAAACCGTGACTGTTGATTCTGATAAGTGATCAAGAACTCACTTGGCCTAGCACCTGGTCACCACCTGTGGTCATATGGAATAAGAGAATTAAAGGCAAAATATTACACATCGCTTAAGTCAATAAGGTTGTGTTTTGCGTTGTCGGTCATATGTAATGGGTTGAAGGAAGCGCCTCTGTAGAACTCGGTTTCTGCAAATATTTGCAGGAATATGGAATCGAGTTAAAAAGAAATCGATCCATACCTGTGATCGATTTATGAAAAGCACTCTCACTAAATTAAAAGAATTAACAATAAATGTTTGAATAATAAAAGTGATTATTGTTAATGTTAAAATGAAGAGGTGTGATGGTCCAAACAAAGGGACACAATGTTTCATAGCTCACACCAGTTGGAAGAGTATATAAATGATAAGGAGTGATGAGAAGAAAGTGTCTCTGCAGTCCAGATCAGAAGATCAAAAATAGAAGTAGATTCCAAGAAGTAAAGAGGAAGTTACTTATGTAGTGAGGGTGGAAGGGAGGAGAGTGGAAGGATTCATATCCTTACTAAGCTAATTGTAAAAGATAACGGAGTTGGAATTTCCTAGGGTTGGTTCCCTAAATTCAAGGGAGTTGGTGCTTCCTAGGTTTGGTTCCCTAAAGACGAGGGAGTTGGTGCTTCCTAGGGTTGGTGCCCTGAAGTAGGGGATTGGTGTCTCCTAGAGTTGGTGCTCTAAAGAGGATTGGTGTCCTTCACTACTCTTTATAAAACCTTGTAATTGATGTTAAATATATTTATATAATTCATTTTACATACAATTCATTGTTGATTCATTGTGGTATTCAATAAAATATAAAAAGTAACTGCTAATTGTTAAAAAAGGTAATATTGATTGTGACGGGCTAAAACACGCGCAAGTTACGATTGTGCAATCCACATCGACTGTCGATGGTCACCTCTCAATAGATCTACGGTTGGCATCAGTTCCACTACCAACGAGCAGTTTCCA
>JZKD02S2414738.1:0-26266 GCA_000966675.3 Picea glauca | reverse complement strand
TATGTATTGATTCAGTTAGAGTGGAAACCATTAGTATTTGTCTCCATTGAACATAACACCTATTTTCATCATTGTCTTATAGTTTGGATTTAGTATTTCCAAGTTAGGAGACGTACCGTGATTTTGCGTTTTTGCTCCTCTAATTGGTTTTCTTATAGTCATTATGAATATTTCTACAATGTCTCCAATATTGTTGCTTCACATCATTGGTCATGTTGGCATAAATTGTTTCCCAAGTCCTCATTGTATCATGACATATATTCAAGGGAAATTTGAGCATGAGTCAGTTGTTTTGCAATATTGTTAACCATTCATGTTGGCCTTCCTTGTGTTAGTATGTATTCAGTGGTTTCTTTATTCAAAAAAAATTCTTGGTTCTTGTTTCATGTTGATTGATCAGGGATGCCTTAATTCCATCCTTTCGATAGATCTCTTCCTATAGAAAACAAATCATTATATAGAAAGAAAGTCTAGAAGCCTTGATAGTACCTTGGAAATTGAAAACATCAGTCACTATGTTTCCTCGCAATTAACAATTGATTTACCTCTTTGACCCATGATTGATCAATTCTACAAGTGTTCAACATTAGATCATTTATTCACACTTGTTGTATTGTGCTATGTACCTTGGAGCCCATTTTTATTATTGGTGTGTTGCCTCATGTTTGTTAACGATATTCATTAATGATCGACAATGTCTCTAAAGAACTTGCACAAAAACAACCAACAACAAACACCTTCTTCATTCTTCATTTATGAAAATAAAATAACTTGCATAAAGAAGCTTTAATCTGATTCCTCAAGCAAACTAGAACAACTCAAAACCTCATTTAAGATGGTAAAAGATTAATAAATTAAATAGATTGTTTTTGAAGGGGGAAGCATTTAGATCTATATTGATTTATAAGAGTTACAATGAGAATGGTAGCTTGAGTTTCGCTACTGTACTCCTAGCTCTAAGACCCAATTCCTCCTCCTTAGCCACAAGTCTACCTCCATCAACTAGAATGATCCAAGAAATTTATCGCAGTGAGATAGCCAACTAAATAGTTGATGGAATCTCACCTAAGCTGATTCCTAGCTCTAAAGGATCACACTATGAAGCTGATTCCTAACTCTAAAGGATCACACTATGAAGCTGATTCCTAGCTCTAAAAAATGGTACTACTCACATCTAAGAATTCTCGCTAAAATTTTCTAGCATAAGGGCATTTGCAATAAAATCCCTTTCCTTAGTTTTGGCTCTATTGTTTATATATTCTTGAGGAGAAGATAACAAGAATACATGGATTGTATGTCGTGCACATGTGAGTCATGCATGCCCTCCACGTGAGCTTTTGGATTTCCTCATGATTTTTTATTTTTCAAATATTTAAGGGGAAGCCATGCGTTTGGTATAGGAAACCCCCGACTGACTATGTATGATCCATAGGAAATATGTGATTGACCACACTTATCTTATGGAGAAACATAACCTTCATGTCCTTTCCAATAAAAACTCTTTTGTGAGAAAATTCATCTTAGCACAATAGTGTACTTTATCTCATTACATATTTCTTGGCCCGAAGTGCCAAATATAAGTATAACAATTCCCTAAGCATTTCCTTGAGGGAAGGGATATAGATGGTTGCTTTCAAAGTGGGCAGGGAAACACTGAAAACTAGTGTTGTTTTATAGTGAAAGAGCTCAAGAAATTGAGGTGAAGGTTGAAATTGCAATAAAGTAAATTGAGCTGTTTGTGGAAGAGAAGATAAGTGTGCATGTTCATGAATGAGGTGATCATTATGGTATATATGTGTTGATTTATTCCAATCATGCTCACTACAATTTTTACTTATTGTAAAATTTCTTGATTCATCTAGGTGAGGCATTGACATTCTTATCCAATCTTGGTCAAAGAATCCCAAAAAATGATTCAGAGACATGTTGAAGTACCTATAAAAATGGCAACTTCTTTGGGAATGTAATACCCTAGTTTTGATCTCCGGTTTAATGTTATGTATGTACATTATGAATGACTATAATCCAAACAACGTAATTTTTAATTGAAACATTGAAAGTTAATAAAAAGTACATCACCGATTGCAAAAGAGAATTGCAAACAAAAGGGGGCTATGACTGAAATATAAGGGGGCTTAATAGGCTAAGGAAATGAACTTAGTAAGGGAGTTAACCCAAATTATTGTAAAACTTGATTATGTCCTTGATTATTAGTTAAGTGTGTTTAATTAACATTGGGGGATCAATGCATGAATGTGATATGTGGCCACCCTTCATCCCATGCGATTAAAAGCTTACCTTTACATGCAAGTGAATTGTTATTGTGATTATTGTTGATTGAATTTGAAGGTTAAAGGGGAGAGGGGATTGAAGATGATTGTTGTTCAATTACAAGAGAGCTGAAATAACCACAAATTGATAATTTACCCTTTGAACTATCCCTGTTTGGGAACTTGGGGGAATTTCCTAGAGAGAACCGTTGCGTGTAGACTGATTTTAAATTGTGAAATTTGTAGCCACAAATTTATAGAGAATTGTGATCGTACAAAATTATATTGGGTTGTAATTAAGGAAAACTTGTTACAACTGATAATTGCCTAGAATCCTAGCAGTGAGGTTTCCTGACAAGCTTGTGCTAGAGCCCTGGAGGGAAGTGGGATATCTTAAGGGACTACTGAGCAGAGAAGGGGATACCATTCCTTAGATTGTGTAGGCTAATGGGGAAGAGAGTCGTGGATTGAAAATTGTTGTAAGTGATTGTTAGCCTGGGAATTGGGATGCGAGAATAGAAATTAGAGCCAACCATAGGAAGAGTTTCCCCCCTGTGGATTCATATCCCTAGCTTAGGGGTTGCCTTTGCTGCAGAGAGAATTGGTGCAAAATGGAGCTTATGGTTGGGTGGAATTTCCCTCTTCTATAACAAATTGGTGAAAATTCCCAAATAGATAAGTTTTCTTAATTATATTTGTGAATTGTGTTGAGTTTAATACTGAGTTGTTATGGTTATGTCATGGTCGATTTAATTTCCAGCTTGTTTTTTTGTCTGCCTGTGTTAACCTGCATTTATGAATTATGGTTTCATGAATAATGGAATGGATACATTTAGGTTTCATAACTCTTTAGTATCATGCATATTGATATTATATGGTTAATAACAGAACAATAAGTTTAGTTCCTCAGTGAATTGGTGCAAATTTGAGTGGTTAAAAAGTACCCCATATCCTCAAAGTGCATAGAGGGTATTGGGTATATTATAGAATGATATACGAGCCATTGGTTATAACACTAGGGTTGTATGGGATAGAAGTCAGATGCATATGAAGATATTTTAGTTTGTGTGACAAGTGTTTGATGAAATTTCTCCATGAGAATAATTGGGGAAAATAACATTCGAAGTTAGCAAATTTTGAATTCAATACTTCAATCATCTAGTTGGAGGGTTGTTAGTGTACTTGGGTATCTTATGGAGGCATACATGAAGAAATGCCCAAATTTCAATACTGTGAAAATTTTGGAAAAAGTAGTTTGTAGGCTAAGTATTTGACAAAATGTCCATGAGGAGAAATGATTGTACAAAACCATAAATCCTAGTTTAGAATCCCAATTTGGGTATGGGTGTAGTCATTGGAAGGATAATTCAAAAGGAAAACATTTTGATGGCTTATATTTTGGAGGATTGCTTTAGATTTCTTCAAAACTTGAGAATTAGAACAAACCTATAGCCTTGAATTGATAAAACTGATGAAGTGCATACTTACCAACATCTGAAAGAAAATGCTACATACCTGGAATTGAGATTAATCTAACGAAGTTATTGGTAGGTATATTTTGTTGTTTTTCTTCTAATATGATCGATATATTATTACAATGATGAGAGTTCCATATATAGAGAACATATGGTGACCATCCATGAAAGGATGTGTCCCTTAGATAATCAATAACTATTTATTATTATTATTTGCTTATTGTATATATATTATTCAATAATAAATAATTATATTGTTAATTATTAATCTAAGAGAATGGATTCCCGATGTTGTCCAAACATCAACACTCTCTCTCAACGAGGGAGACATTTTGCATCATGCCAAGCTTGTCTCTGAAGTATACAAACTTCACCCTAGACTCATGACACTTGTCTATCAGTCTTGGGAGATGTCTTTCTCCCACATGAATTGAGGGGAAAATCCTTTTGTGACTCTTCCTCTGAGCCAATTGACTCTCTCTAAGATCAGGATCACTCCGGGTCTGCATGTGATATCATATATCATCTTGAGTCTTTATCATTCCTTGTCAAATAAATATGACTAGGACAAATACCACAATATGATTGTTCACCACAAGTACACACATGTGAGTGAATGTCATCTTGATGCTAACTAACACGTGGAAAGAACCTCAATCACCTTGAGTCCATATTATTCCTTTTCATGATCAAGGAAGGACTATGCCTGGGCCCATTTACCATAAGTGCACCTTTTATGATAAATGTATCCTATCTCCCTTGTTCTGCAACCCAATCTAGGAGAAGGTCCACCCGATGTTGAAACATCAACACTCCCTCTTTGATAGGGAGGTATCTTTCCATAGTAGTACACAAATACTATCCATAGACACACAATCTTTGCTTGTGGTACACAACCATTGTAGTAGATTTTTTTTTTTCACACATGACACTCCCATGTTGAATTCTAGAGGCTACTCCCTCTAAAACACCGGGGTCAACTCCTCAGTGTGTGACGTCAAGGTAAAATCCCTTGAAATGTCCTCATGTTCTCTCCACAAGGGACATTGGGATATAAGCCCAAACACACTTATCCCTTCTCAGATAAGTGTCCCACTTGTCCCTTCTCAGATAAGTGTCCTCACAGATCAACTCAACTCAGTTCACAGAGGAGTACAATATGGAGAATGTATTTCACAGATGGTACTCCGATGTGGAATTCTAGAGGATACTCCCTCTAGAAACACTAGGGTCAAATCCTCATAGTGTGTGATGTCAATGTAAACTCCCTTGACATGTCCTCATGTGCTCTCCACAAGGGACATTGGGATATCCCTTCTCAGATAAGTGTCCTTACAAATCAACTCACTTATCCCTTCTCAGATAAGTGTCCTCATAGATCAACTCAACTCAGTCATAGAGGAGTACGATCTGGAGAATGTATCAGGAAGTTGTAAACATCAACACTCCCTC
The DNA here is from genome assembly GCA_000966675.3 of Picea glauca. Taxonomy (NCBI): domain Eukaryota; kingdom Viridiplantae; phylum Streptophyta; class Pinopsida; order Pinales; family Pinaceae; genus Picea; species Picea glauca. The sequence goes on along the minus strand of JZKD02S2414738.1, from coordinate 21,069 downwards.
TTAGCAAGGGAGGCATTCTCTACCATGCCAAGTTTGTCACGTAAGTACTCGAACATTGTCCTAGTTTGGTAAGAACACCATCAACCTACTCATATGTAGGAAGGTACTACACCACTACTGCCTTCCTCTACACCATGTCTCAGATGTAATGGTACTTGATCTCAATGTGTTTCGATTTGTCATGAAACACTGGATTCTCTAAGATATTCACACAAATCTGGTTATCATAATGAATAATAGTGGAATCCAGCACATGTACAAATATATTTGCAAGGAGATTTTGAAGCCACACTACTTCATGGACTGCCACACTCAATGAAATATACTATGTTTCTGCGGTGCTCAAATCCACACAAGTCTATTTCTTTATACACCAGGAAACCATGGCAGATACCAAAGTGAAGAAACACCCATAGGTGCTCTTTCTGTCGATTGCATTCCCTGCCCAATCAGAGTCAGTATATCCCTGCAATCTCATGTCAATACTGGAAGCATATCTCAGACCATGTCCAACTATTCCTCGTAGGTATCTCAACACATGATTCACAACAATCTAGTGTGTCTATCTCAACTGACTCATAAACTGGCTAAATGCACTCTCTGCATAGCAAATATGTGGTCTGGTGTTAACCAGATACATCAATTATCCAATCAACTATCTGTACAGAGTAGGATCAATATCATCAGAATTGGAAGAAGACACACTTAGTTTCTTCAGATTTGTCACCATTGGTGTAGCCATGGGATTATAGTTCAACATCCCAAAATTCTTCAATATCTCAACTTGTATACTTCCTCTGACTCAGGAAGATATTATCATTTCTCTGCCACATCTCTAGTCCCAAGAAGTAGTGCATCATACCAAGGTCCTTCATCTCAAACTTAGAGGCTAACACATACTTGCATTCAACAATAAGGCTCTTTGTATTGGTGAGGAATAAATCATCAACGTAGAGGAAAAAAATCAGGGACTCACCATTAATAGTCTTGTAGTACAGGCTGGGATCAATAACACTTTTGCAGAATCCCAAAATCATTAGGTGTCCATAATCTCTAGGTACCTTCTTTAGTCCATACATGGATTTCTTCAACCTGCACACATGAGACTCCTTCTCATGTATCACGAAACCATCTGGATGCTCGATGTATACTTCTTCCTTAATATCTCCATTAAGAAAGGTTGTCTTCACATCTATCTGATGTAGTCTCCAACCCATGGATGTTACAAGGGAAATAATCGTTTGGATAGAAGTGTATCTAGAAATAAGACCAAATTTCCCCTCATAATCTATTCCCTCCACCTGAGAGAATCCTCTAGCAACAAATCTCACTTTGTGCTTCTATATGCTCTCGTCAGCTGTGTGTTTAATCTTATAGATCCACTTGGAAGTCACTACAGACTTTCCCTCTGGGACTCTGTAACTGCTAAACACTGAGACTGAGAGTAAATTCTTTACTCTGTCAACAACTTCCCTCCTCTAGGGATGCTCTCTATGGAACTGGCTCCTCCACTCTCTCTCTACAATTTCTTCCTCTGCAACTGCTCTATCTGGATTTGAGAGTGGATTGATAACTTATCCCTCTAGAGCTGGAGGTGACTCCTCCTCTGTCTCTACTCCCTCTAACATTGAAGATAACTCTTCCTCCTTCTATGGAGGTACCTCAATCTCTGCTCCCTCTAGATGTAGTACCGCCTCCCTCTCTAGGAGTGCCACTACATACACTAGAATTGTCTCTACTATCTAGTATGATCCCATACTGGAGGCATACTACTCCTAGAGACTTCATGTCTCTGAGAATCATGTCTGGTAATGTCTCTCCTTGACATCATGTTGGAAGGTGTTTCCCTCCATGTCTGCTTCTCCGCATGAGCAAACTGGATCCCTCTTATTGTTTTCACAATGCTCTAACTCTAGTCTAGTATGTGGTCTCACTGTCCACTAACCGGGTCCCCCTTCTCGAGACTTCACAAGAAAGAGAGAAAATCAAGGGACTGATATCCTTTTCTCTTTCATTGCTTGCATACTGGTAATATTGATGGCATGCATAACATTATTGAGCACACGTACCAGGAAGTGGCTCAAATACAATAAGACATATTTTGGTCTCTCGTACCAGGGAAAATGGTCCTTCAAAGAAATAAGGGTTCCTGTATCAGGGATAATAACCCTTGCTGCCAGTTGTCTTGCTGCCCAATGCCTACTACAATCACTGTTGTTATCTTCAAGTCTTGACTGCTTAAAACATTACATTTTTGTCCCACATTTTCATACATCTTTCTCCTATATGCTCTTGTGAAATACATTCACTGTGCTGAACAAACACAAAACTTTTTTTTTATAGGACATAAAGATCACAGTATGTGAGTCCTCCATAACCCATACATACATGAAATCAATGCTGAAGTTGGTGGTTGTCAACAACTACCATTTTAAATTAATGTCAACATACTTGTTACTACGTTTATACTACATTGACATAAGCTTTGGAATCATCCAAAATATTTTTGTAGGCTGCAGTTGGTAGTTGTCAACAACTGTCCTTTTCCATCATTGTCAAACTACTCATTCTTGCATTTGTATTACATTGGCATAGGATGGAATCATCCCTAACACATTTTTATACGACATAGGGATGAGTATGGAAGTCCGTCATTCGCGAACATGGCAAGAAATTAATGCTGTAGTTAGCAGTTGCCAACAACTCCCCTTCTATCCTTGTCATTCAACTTCTAGAATAAATATGAATCAAAAGAGCCTTGCGATCACAAAATCATGTACATATGAACTCTTACATATGTCACATAATCCTCCTTGATGCAAAGATTCGTATATACTTCCCTCCTCTTCTTGTGAAACAAGCGGATATACTTCTTCTTGTTGACATAATTATTTAGGTAACTCAAGATGGTGGTAGGGACAACAACAACCGAAGATGTGTGTGTGGTGGAAGAAAATAGACTGTGGAACACCATGGTGAAATATGGCCATAACCTCTTCCCAAAGGTTTTGCTTGAATTTTTATCTTCTTTTATGCATTCCACCACGTCGTATCTCCCGAAGTTGAGTGTTTGAAAGACCGTTATCTTCCATGACCCACCTTCACCATCTTTCTGGATGACTCTCTTCTTGATTATGACTACTCCAATTTCCAACACCAACAGACATAAGAAGATAATTCCAAGAGTTAAGAGAGGGAAGAGAAGTCCAAGCTTGATGTGTACTTGGACAAGCGACCCATTGACTCTAGAATTGAAATTGCCCAACTGTTCTCCACATACCATGTTGTTTTTCTTCTGTCACCTTTCTTCTAATGCATTGCATTCAACCATCCTTCTCACGTGGGTATATACAGATTTTTAGTTTGGGGAATTTAATTCATATTGTAGATATAAGGTTGGCATCCATCCCTAATTGGGTTCAACCAATAAGTTTTCATATCAAACCCACACTATGTCAATTTGGGCACCATGATCTCTTGACTTTTGTAACTCCATTATGCAACTCTAAGAATTATCTCTCATGCAGGTATGTAGAAATATTCACAAAAATAACAAGCTATCTCTCTCATTTTCTTGGGACCTCCTGTGAGGGAGTCAATCCTAGTCCTGCTCTGATACCATGTTGTTTTTATTCTAATATGATCAATATATTTGATATATTATTACAATGATGAGAGTTCCATATATAGATAACATATGGTGACCATCCATGAAAGGATGCGTGATCCAGATTATTTTCGACACGAAATGAGAGTGGAGATATAATAAAGAAATGTACATAGATATCTCGTATATCCAATATTATAACAGAAATGTATCAAAGATACAACCATAAACACATATAGACAGTAATACACAATTTTCTATCAATGACCGGAAATGTACAAAGACTGTAAAATACAAAGTGAAAGACTCGCTAGAATTGTGGCAGCTTATCTCTGAGAAGAGATGTGATGGATACTCGCATCCCTGAGAATATGATTTTACAATGAGGCTCCAAAGGCCTTTTTATCATAAAGAAAATCCAAAACCCTAACCCCAAAATATGAAAAGCCAACAATTTTGTGGACCCTGTTTTGGGTAGTTTGGTGTATCAACTTCTCGGGGGCGTAACTTTGGCATAGAATCTCTGTTTGGGGTGCACGATAGCTCATTCTAGGGGCTCAATCAGAGCCTTTGGATATCATTGAGAAGCTTGATCCTGAAAAAACCTTCATTTAGGCCCTCAAATGAAGAAGAAATAAAGAATAGAACAATAATGGAATTAGTGAAGACTATGATCCATGATCAAGATCTTCCAATGCACTTATGGGATGAAGCAACAAGAACAACAATATATGTACAAAACAGATTATCCCATAGTGCGCTTGGATTCAAATCCCCCGAAGAAAGGTTCTCTAGAAAGAAGCCAGAAGTAATCCATCTCAATATATTTGGTTGTCCAATGTTTGTAGACATTCCAAAATAAAGGAGAACCAAGTTGGACCCTTCAGGAAAGAAGGGAATATTTATTGGATACTGTAAGGTCTCTAAGCCCTTCATAATTTACATACCAGGTTACCATCACATTGATATCAGCAGAGATGTAACCTTTGATGAAGATGCAACACTCTAGAAATCAAGGAGATGCACGCTTGAAGAATTATATGAAGAAGAACCTGTAACTCCCAGAGTTGCAGAACCAGTGAGGGAAGTCACAATTACCCCTGATGATGAGATTCCAAAAGATCATGATATGACAAAATCTCAAGAACCTCCCTAAATGATGATCCGGCACAAGATAAATCCATCTTGGGCAAGGGAACTTATTCAATATGGAGAGAAGTATGGTGACCCAGAAGGAACCATGAGACAAATAAAGAAACCTAAGAAATTCTCCAGTTATATGGATTTGATGTGTGATCTCATAGAAAAGGAAACCACTTGCTTTGAATAATCCATTCAAAATAAAGAATGGGTGGATGCCATGACAAAAGAATACCAATCCATTATAAAGAATGATGTATGGGAAATAGTTCCCTGACTGAAGAACAAAGATGTGGTATATTCCAAATAGTTATACAAGATAAAACATGTTGCAGATGGAAGTATTGAAAAACATAAAGCAAGGTTTGTAGCTCGTGGATTTTCTCAAAAGGAAGGCATTGGTTATGAAGAGACTTTTGCTCCTATAGCCAGACACATTTCTATCATAACAATTATAGATCTTGCAACCAAGATGAAGTGGAAGTTACACTAGATGGATGTGAAAACAAACTTATTAAATTGTGTTATTGAAGAAGAAGTGTATATAGAACAACCACAAGGGTGTGAAGTTGAAGATAGAAAGATTCATGTCTACAGGTTGAAGAAGGCTCTATATGGGTTGAAGCAACCTCCTAAAGCTTGGTATGGCATAACTGATAGCTTCATGATGAGCTTGGGATTTACTAAAAGTAAATATGACTCTAACCTTTACTTCAAGGTTATGAATGATGAGCCAATTATATTACTGTTGTATGTGGATGACTTATTCTTAATTGGAGAAGAAAGGCTCATCACAAATTGTAAGAAGAACCTTGTTGCAGAATTTGAGATGAAAGACCTAGGCCTGATGCATTATTTCTTAGGTATAGAAGTTCGACAGAGCCCAAAGAAGATCTTCCTTAACCAAGGGAAGTATGCAATTGAAATATTGAAGAGGTTTGATGTGTTGGAATGTAAATCCATGAACACACCCATGGAATCAAAGTTGAAACTCCTAGTTGATACTTTGTCAGAATTGGTTGATACTTCATCATAAATGGTTGATTATTGGTTCGTTGATGTATCTGATGTATACCAGGTTGGATATATGCTTTGTTGTGAACAACTTGAGTCAGTATCTAGTAGAGCCCAGATGTGTTCACCTTGTAGCTGCAAAGCATGTGATGAGATACCTTAAGGGTACGCTGGACTTTGGTCTCTGTTATACTGGAGATCACGACTTCAGATTGGTTGGTTATACTGATTCATATTGGGATGGAAGTTTTTTTGATAGAAAGAGCACTTTAGGATGTTGTTTTAGTCTGGGGTCAACCATGACTGCATGGCAGAAAAGGAGGCAATGCAATATTTCTCTCAACACGACAGAAGCATAATACATTGTTGCATGTTCCGCGAGTTGTGAAGCCATATGGATTTGGAATTTGTTGACAGGTCTATTTGATCTGGAGATGGAAGAAACCACGATTCTATGTGCTAACCAGAGTTTCATAAAGATGACAGAGAACCATGTGTTCCATGATAAGTAGAAACACATAGAAATCTGGTATCACTACATTCGTGATATGGTGCAGAGGGGACTTGTAAAGCTACAATATGTTGGCATAGATGCACAGGGTGTATATGTGTTGACCAAAACTTTGTCTCGTGTAAAGTTTGAATACTTTCGATACAATCTTGGTATAGTTCGAAAGGACCTCCCTCAAAAGGGGGAGTGATGCTAATGATACTATGGTATCCTGACTAACAATGGGTAGCTTTGTTAGGATTTTATATCTTAGGGGATTGATCATCCCTGGACAGATCCTGAATTTCTGGTAAGGATGGTCTATCAGAGTACCTGTGCATGTATATGCCCACTGTGGTTAGTAGTGGTAGCTCTGTTAGGATTTTCTAATCCTAGGGAATATTTTGATTCATGGGAGGATCCTGAAGGTCTGGTAAGGATGGTCTGTCAGAGTACCACGTAGTAGATCCATTGGGATTTTATATCCTAGGGAATCCTATGATTCTTGGGAAGATCCCTAAGGTCCGGTAAGGACGGTCTATCAAAGTACCACAGAATGTTGTTGTTGCACCTACCTCATTATGTTTCCCTATGATGATGATGTTTTTATCTCAGCCTTGTGCTAATGATGTTGTTGCTCCAGCCTCATGTTGTTGATGATGTTGTATTAGAATCATGTTCTTGTTGATGGTGTTGTACCAACCTCGTGTTGTTGATGATGCTGTATCAATCTAGTGTTTTTTATGTTGTTTCTATATATTTTATGCTAACTGATGTTGATGCAGATGATGATGATGATGAAACTCCAGCTCCATGTTGTGAATGATGAAGTTATTGATGATGAGAAAAAAATTCCGATGATTTGTAGATATGTCAGTCAATGTTACAGATGTTTATGATGTTGATACCCTCTCTCTCTCATGATGATGTTGTATTGAGTTATGTCACTAGAATACCCTTCTTGTTAAGGGGGAGTGTTGAAATGTTGTAACTACAAAGAATACTCTAATTATAATTGAGTTATTATAATGTAGATCAAATCCCATTTTGTGGATTGATCATGTCAGGACTTATGTATGACCAAATCACCTTTTTTGGATTGGTCAAAACCTAGTTAAATGGTGGTATTTGAGAAGTCGGCCCCTAGGGATTATTAAATTGGTTTGAGCCACTATTGGAAGAATTCATCTCTTCTTGGTGAAAATAAACAACCCTAGCACTCCTCAGCTAGTATAAATAAGAGAGCAAGGTGCCTCATTCACTCAGTCAGTCAGTCACTCATCTAATGCACAAGTTTTGGAGGTAGCTGCAGTTGCAAGAAGAAGGAGAGAGAGGCACATTGCTCAGTCTTGGATATTCTCTAGTGTTTTGGTCTTTAGTCTTGGCATTGTATTGGAAATTTATTATCGAGGAAGTTTTTGTTGGTTTTTCTCTCCCATTAGGGTTTCCCAATATAAAATGTGTTACACCTTGTGATTGTGTTTCTTTTAGTGATCCTTCTTATGCCATTATTGTCTAGTAAATTGAAAAGAACTTAATAGCAACTCTAAATTTAATAGACACTAGAGGGAAATGAGATGGAAAGTGGAGTAATGGAAGGTGATGCCCCTATAGATCAAGCTAAGAAATGGAATATGGCTTTGAAATGAGTCTTGGTGATGGTAAGTGGTTTCCAGAGACTTGAGTACTTACAGAAGATAATTGTACCTACCCGAGACAAGAGAAAAAATAAATATACAAGCCCAATATTCAAATGGAAAAGAAAGTAATCTTTCTGTCCTATGTAGAAGCAATAAACAATTATAGAAATCAATGAGTAAATGGTAATAAAAGCTACTAAATATGTTACTGAAGTCAAGTAAAGATGCAAGATATTAAGATAACATTAACTAGTATAACTCAAGTAAGATAAAGCAAGACTGTAGTGATAAAGTAAGACTGTTAAGTAATGTTATTGAATAGATATTATGACATCCTTATGGCTGTAGAAAAAAATTTCTACAACAGAAAAATCTGCCCAAAGAAATCAGCAAACAACTAGCCCAACGATTAGCCAATATCAAGTAGATTAACATTGAAAACTTGCAAGCAAATTCTTATGGTAGATCAATGAGTAAAGTAAGGGTTTAAGAGTTTTTTTATGCAGCCCTAACGAATGTAGCACAAATTTATTACAACAACAAGAAATACTTGGCCAAATATGATGCCCTAGAGGCTCAAAGAGGCTAATACCATATATAATTGATTCTACTTCAAACAATTTGAATATCTCGTAATATCACACATTCCAATGCAAGTAATTTATTTCTCTAATGCAAATTTCAGATTAGTTCCTTTAATCTATGGGTAAATGGAGTCTTGGTTATGAGTGTTGATTCCACAATATCTCTAGGGTTGTAGGACCTTCCACTCCCTAGAGCATGCAAAACCAACTATGGTAAGGCTAGGAGGGTGTAAGCCCTTTTACGCTTAGCAACCTTGTAAAAAATGACTTGTCAAATTGCAACTAAAATGGACCTTGGTGTAGGGTGTATTCTCTTATACTCCTCCAAGGGTTTAAAACAATGATATCAATGAAACTAACACAAAACACCAACAAAATGCAGAAATTTCCTTACCAATTCCACAAAATAGCATGACCAAATCCTAGGTTACCAAGCAATATCCATCCAAAGACATAAATAAAGCCTCCAAGAGGTGTGAACCACCTTAGCTCCACAATACACCAAGATAAAACACCAAAATATAGTTTCAAAAGAGAGAGATAGTCCAAATTTCCCAAGTAGGGTGCAAATTTCATCTCAATAGTATTTTCTTATATGAGAGAGCTATGATAAAACTGAAATGAATTTGATCCTTATTTATACAAAAGCTCTAAAATTTGTTTGTCCACATTTAGTTAGGGTAAAATAAAAATTAAGGAGGTTGACCTCCTTTACTTTTCCCCTTTACAAGATAATTTTAAATTTGCACATGAAGAAACCCTTAAAACATGACATCATCTCCCTAGAGGGTGACGTTTTGGCACTTTAGTGAAGTCATTGGGGTTTTAGGAGAAATCCCTAGGCCTATAAAGGCCATCTGTCCTCAAGCCAAGTGTCTCCTCCACAATTAAAGGGATCCTCCCATCCAAAAGTTCCAAGTGTCCATCAACCACAACATGCCTTATACCCCAAAACAAGACCTCAAGCCTAGAAAAGTGGCATAAGATCTCCCAAGCAAGTCATTGGGATGGAAGATGGCTTGGTGTCGCTATCCATGGTGTCCTCTCTTAACTCTAAAGGCAACATCCATCATCCAACTGGTCCCAAGGTGTGGGTCTTGGAATTCAACCTATGGGCTTCCTGCCCCAATGAAGGGCCAAGCTAGGCTTATTCCTCCAAAATGTCCATAAAAAAGGTCTTGCAAAGATNAGAAAGAAGCCAGAAGTAATCCATCTCAATATATTTGGTTGTCCAATGTTTGTAGACATTCCAAAATAAAGGAGAACCAAGTTGGACCCTTCAGGAAAGAAGGGAATATTTATTGGATACTGTAAGGTCTCTAAGCCCTTCATAATTTACATACCAGGTTACCATCACATTGATATCAGCAGAGATGTAACCTTTGATGAAGATGCAACACTCTAGAAATCAAGGAGATGCACGCTTGAAGAATTATATGAAGAAGAACCTGTAACTCCCAGAGTTGCAGAACCAGTGAGGGAAGTCACAATTACCCCTGATGATGAGATTCCAAAAGATCATGATATGACAAAATCTCAAGAACCTCCCTAAATGATGATCCGGCACAAGATAAATCCATCTTGGGCAAGGGAACTTATTCAATATGGAGAGAAGTATGGTGACCCAGAAGGAACCATGAGACAAATAAAGAAACCTAAGAAATTCTCCAGTTATATGGATTTGATGTGTGATCTCATAGAAAAGGAAACCACTTGCTTTGAATAATCCATTCAAAATAAAGAATGGGTGGATGCCATGACAAAAGAATACCAATCCATTATAAAGAATGATGTATGGGAAATAGTTCCCTGACTGAAGAACAAAGATGTGGTATATTCCAAATAGTTATACAAGATAAAACATGTTGCAGATGGAAGTATTGAAAAACATAAAGCAAGGTTTGTAGCTCGTGGATTTTCTCAAAAGGAAGGCATTGGTTATGAAGAGACTTTTGCTCCTATAGCCAGACACATTTCTATCATAACAATTATAGATCTTGCAACCAAGATGAAGTGGAAGTTACACTAGATGGATGTGAAAACAAACTTATTAAATTGTGTTATTGAAGAAGAAGTGTATATAGAACAACCACAAGGGTGTGAAGTTGAAGATAGAAAGATTCATGTCTACAGGTTGAAGAAGGCTCTATATGGGTTGAAGCAACCTCCTAAAGCTTGGTATGGCATAACTGATAGCTTCATGATGAGCTTGGGATTTACTAAAAGTAAATATGACTCTAACCTTTACTTCAAGGTTATGAATGATGAGCCAATTATATTACTGTTGTATGTGGATGACTTATTCTTAATTGGAGAAGAAAGGCTCATCACAAATTGTAAGAAGAACCTTGTTGCAGAATTTGAGATGAAAGACCTAGGCCTGATGCATTATTTCTTAGGTATAGAAGTTCGACAGAGCCCAAAGAAGATCTTCCTTAACCAAGGGAAGTATGCAATTGAAATATTGAAGAGGTTTGATGTGTTGGAATGTAAATCCATGAACACACCCATGGAATCAAAGTTGAAACTCCTAGTTGATACTTTGTTAGAAATGGTTGATACTTCATCAGAAATGGTTGATTATTGGTTCGTTGATGTATCTGATGTATACCAGGCCCGATATATGCTTTGTTGTGAACAACTTGAGTCAGTATCTGGTAGAGCCCAGATGTGTTCACCTTGTAGCTGCAAAGCATGTGATGAGATACCTTAAGGTTACGTTGGACTTTGGTCTTTGTTATACTGGAGATCACGACTTCAGACTAGTTGGTTATACTGATTCATATTGGGATGGAAGTGTTTTTGATAGAAAGAGCACTTCAGGATGTTTTTTTAGTCTGGGTTCAACCATGCCTTCATGGTAGAAAAGGAGGCAATGCAATATTTCTCTCAACACAACAGAAGCATAATACATTGCTGCATGTTCCACGAGTTGTGAAGCCATATGGATTTGGAATTTTTTGACAGGTCTATTTGATCTGGAGATGGAAGAAACCACGATTCTATGTGTTAACCAGATTTTCATAAAGATGACAGAGAACCATGTGTTCCATGATAAGTAGAAACACATAGAAATCTGGTATCACTACATTCGTGATATGGTGCAGAGGGGACTTGTAAAGCTACAATATGTTGGCATAGATGGATAGGGTGCAGATGTGTTGACCAAAACTCTGTCTCGTGTAAAGTTTGAATACTTTCAATACAATCTTGGTATAGTCTGAAAGGACCTCCCTCGAAAGGGGGAGTGATGCTAATGATACTATGGTATCTTGACTAATAACGAGTAGCTCTGTTAGGATTTTATATCTTAGGGGATTGATCATCCCTGGACAGATCCTGAAGTTCTGGTAAGGATGGTCTATCAGAGTACCTGTGCATGTATATGCCCACTGTGGTCAGTAGTGGTAGCTCTATTAGGATTTTATAATCCTAGGGAATCTTTTGATTCCTGGGAAGATCCTGAAGGTATGGTAAGGATGGTTTGTCAGAGTACCATGTAGTAGATCCATTAGGATTTTATATCCTAGGGAATCCTATGATTTCTGGGCAGATCCCTAAGGTCCGGTAAGGATGGTCTGTCAGAGTACCGCAAAATTTTGTTGTTGCACCTACCTCATTATGTTTCCCTATGATGATGATGTTGTTATCTCAGCCTTGTGCTAACGATGTTGTTGCTCTAGCCTCATGTTGTTGATGATGTTGTATTAGACTCATGTTCTTGTTGATGGTCTTGTACCAGCCTCGTGTTGTTGATGATGTTGTATCAACCTAGTGTTTTTTATGTTGTTTTTATAGCTTTTATGCTAACTGATGTTGATGCAGATGATGATGATGATGCTACTCCAGCTCCATGTTGTGAATGATGAGAAAAAAAATTCGATGATTTGTAGATATGTCAGTCAATGTTACAGATGTTTATGATGTTGATACCCTCTCTCTCTCTCATGATGATGTTGTATTGAGTTATTTCACTAGAATACCCTTCTTGTTAAGGGGGAGTGTTGAAATGTTGTAACTACGAAGAATACTCTAATTATAATTGAGTTATTATAATGTAGATCAAATCCCATTTTGTGGATTGATCATATCGGGACTTATGTATGACCAAATCACCTTTTTTGGATTGGTCAAACCCTAGTTAAATGGTGGTATTTGAGAAGTCGACCCCTAGAGATTATTAAATTGGCTTGAGCCACTATTGGAAGAATTCGACTCTTCTTGGTGAAAATAAACAACCCTAGCACTCCTCAACTAGTATAAATAAGAGTGCAAGGTGCCTCATTCACTCACTTAGTCAGTCACTCATCTAATGCACAAGTTTTGGAGGTAGCTGCAGTTGCAAGAAGAAGGAGAGAGAGGCACATTGCTCAGTCTTGGATATTCTCTAGTGTTTTGGTCCTTAGTCTTGACGTTGTATTGGAAATATATTATTGAGGAAGTTTTTGCTGGTTTTTCTCTCCCATTAGGGTTTCCTAATATAAAATGTGTTGTACCTTGTGATTGTGTTTCTTTCAGTGATCCTTCTTATGCCATTATTGTCTAGTAAATTGAAAAGTACTTAATAGAAACTCTAAATTTAACAGACCCTAGGGGGAAATGAGATGGAAAGTGGAGTAATGGAGGGTGATGCCCCTATAGATCAAGCTAAGAAATGGAATATGGCATGGAAATAATTCTTGGTGATGGTAAGTGGTTTCTAGAGACTTGAGTACCTACATAAGATAATTGTACCTACCCGAGACAAGAGAAAAAATAAATATACAACCCCAATATTCAAATGGAAAAGAAAGTAATCTTTTTGTCCTATGTAGAAGCAATAAACAATTATATAAATCAATGAGTAAATGGTAATAAAAGCTACTAAATATGTTACTGAAGTCAAGTAAAGATGCAAGATATTAAGCTAGCATTGACTAGTATAACTCAAGGAAGATAAAGCAAGACTGCAGTGATAAAGTAATATTGTTAAGTAATGTTATTGAATAGATATTATGACATCCTTATGGCTGTAAAAAAAATTTCTACAGCAGCAAAATCTACCCAAAGAAATCAGCAAACAACTAGCCCAATGATTAGCCAATATCAAGTAGATTAACATTGACAACTTGCAAGCAAATTCTTATGGTAGATCAATGAGTAAAGTAAGGGTTTAAGAGTTTTTTTATGCAGCCATAATGAATGTAGCACAAATTTATTACAACAACAAGAAATACTTGGCCAAATATGACGCCCTAGAGGCTCAAAGAGGCTAATACCATATATAATTAATTCTACTTCAAACAATTTGAATATCTCGTATTCCAATGCAAGTAATTTATTTCTCTAATGCAAATTTCAGATTAGTTCCTTTAATCTATGGGTAAATGGAGTCTTGGTTATGATTGTTGATTCCACAATATCTCTAGGGTTGTAGGACCTTCCACTCCCTAGAGCATGCAAAACCAACTATGGTAAGGCTAGGAGGGTGTAATCCCTTTTACGCTTAGCAACCTTGTAAAAAATGACTTGTCAAATTGCAACTAAAATGGACCTTGGTGTAGGGTGTATTCTCTTATACTCCTCCAAGGGTTTAAAACAGTAATATCAATGAAACTAACACAAAACACTAACAAAATGCAGAAATTTCCTTACCAATTCCACAAAATAGCATGACCAAATCCTAGGTTACCAAGCAATATCCATCCAAAGAAATAAATCAAGCCTCCAAGAGGTGTGAACCACATTAGCTCCACAATATACCAAGAGTAAACACCAAAATATAGTTTCTAAAGAGAGAGATAGTCCAAATTTCCCAAGTAGGGTGCAAATTTCAGCTCAATAGTCTTTTCTTATATGAGAGAGCTATGATAAAACTGAAATGAATTTGATCCTTATTTATACAAAACCTCTAAAATTTGTTTGTCCACATTTAGTTAGGGTAAAATAAAAATTAAGGAAACTGACCTCCTTTACTTTTCCCCTTTACAAGATAATTTTAAATTTGCACATGAATAAACCCTTAAAACATGACATCATCTCCCTAGAGGGTGACATTTTGTCACTTTAGTGAATTCATTGGGGTTTTAGGAGAAATCCCTATGCCTATAAAGGCCATGTGTCCTCAAGCCAAGTGTCTCCTCCACAATTAAAGGGATCCTCCCATCCAAAAGTGCCAAGTGTCCATCAACCACAACATGCCTTATACCCCAAAACAAGACCTCAAGCCTAGAAAAGTGGCATAAGAGCTCCCAAGCAAGTCACTGGGATGGAAGATGGCTAGGTGTCACTATCCAAGGTGTCCTCTCTTAACTCTAAAGGAAACATCCATCATCCAGCTGGTCCCAAGGTGTGGGTCTTGGAATTCAACCTATGGGCTTCCTGCCCCAATGAAGGGCCAAGCTAGGCTTATTCCTCCAAAATGTCCATCAAAAAGGTCTTGCAAAGATAGACAAGTGCGCCCTACAAGGCTATCAAGCCAAAGAATCATGGCAAGTAAAATCACATTTAATACAAGGGCCACCTAAACATGTGCATTAAAACTACCTCATCAAATTAAACAAGTGCTCAAATACCCTATGTAATTTTCCAAGTTTAGGTATGGGAGGGTTGACAAGGTGACCTATTGGGTGAATCATTCCTTGAGTCAAGGAGTGTTTCCTAGGTGGAACCTCTCTAAGTCATGTGGATAAGATGAAGTGGATGGGGGGTAAGAATTTTGGGCATGGGGTTCATGACATACAAGGGTTTGTATTGTCTCGTTTATAGGTTCCTTTGTAGAGGGTGTGTTGCACCTTCATTTCAATGCATCCTTTTTCGAAGCCCATTTATTTACCATTAATTAATTAGGGTCCAGAACGAATGGGTACTCCAAATGGGTAACATAAAACTTGGGGGATAGTACCACAATGTCACTTGAAGGGATAGGTACACAGAGTGCCATAGGGGTAAACAAAAACTTGTAACACACTTGTGTAGATCCCTTGACAAGTGAGACATTTTTATATATGTGTATTTGCTTGTTGCTCGTCTTTGATTTTTTAGGAGAAATGTTTCATTATTCTTAAGACCTCTTTGGGCGAGCATATGAAAGGTTATAGTTTTTTCTTTTATATTTTTCCAACTACATTCCCTCTGAACCTTCATCCCCTTCTTCCCATGAAAATAGGTACAATCCCTTCTTGGGTCAGTACACCCGAAATCCATAAATATAAGGAGATGAATATGGGTGAAGTGTAAAAAGTGATAAGTATGATCAGGAATGATACAATGACTTGTCAAGGGGACCTCCTAGAAGAAAACCCATTCCCAAGGGTGACCACTTACTAGGGAACAATGTCGACCACCAAGGTGAAATGATGAAAAGAGAATAATTTCGAAGCATAACTTTTATAATCAAAAGAAACTTTAAATGCAATATACTCAAATGCCTCAAGCATTAAAGTGACACTTACCACAATACTTGACTTGTACCACATGGAGCACGACCCATCATCTTTCAAAAGAAAGATGATGTGGTGAATGCCATCGTGACGAATCTAGGATGTGTGGTGGTGAAGTGTGTCTCTATCTGTGCATGTGGATGGAATCAATCATCTATCTCTCAGTACTCCATGTATTCAATCTAAGGGACTTGAGGCATCATATCCTTAGATATCCCTATAATTTGGGGATAACAAGAACACTTGCAACATATTCAACAAGTCCTTCACACTCTATGACAACAAAAGCTATATGCTAACTTGGAAAAATGATCCTTCAGTATCAACATGGTTCAATACCTAGGCTACATTGTTCATGAGCATGATTTGCATGTGGATCCAACCAATATCCAATTCATTCATGACTGGCCCGCCCTGGCTACACTAACCGAGCTTCAAAGTTTCTTAGGAATCGCCAACTTCTATCGCAGGTTCATGTTGGGATTCTCCCATATTGCATGGGCCCTCAACCAAGTGACCAAGGGTGATGACAAGGAAAATTTCATGTGGGGGAAGTCACTGTTGTTCCTAATTTCTGCACCTGGCTATTAAGGAAAGAACTAGGCCACCTCAGTTGTTGGAATGATTGGTATTTAATGAATTAGGTTTGTTTGTTCCGATGGTCAACTGATAGATAGGTTTTCAAGGACATAGACTTAGTTGGGTTGTTCAACAATATCACTATAAGTTTTCCCTTAGCTGGTGGCATGCATTTTAGTAAGCATACATAGGTATGAAGATAAAACAAATGAAATACAAACAAGCATACAATTTGTTACTTGTTGTATGGAATTTTAGACTTGAAATAATATTTCAGATCCAAAACATGTACCTGGACACAAATCATCCAAACATGTTGTATTAAAATAAACCATTCACTGAAACAATAGCTAAGATTAGGTTGCATGACAATAAACAGTTCATTGAAACAATAACAAAAAGGAAAATAAACAAAACGTTGCATTCATTTCAATTTGCATCTAGATAATATAAGAAAACACACAAGATTTGAGAAAACACAGTCTGTCACCCAAAATTATATTCACCAGGTGGGAAACTTAAGAGTTTTATGCTTCAAGGCCCAACCAAAATCTTGATGCTTGATACCTCCAAAAACTTAACCCTTTTACATTAAAACATCCATCTATTTATCTCTATCCAAAGAGGGTTCGATTACATATCTAGGATCTAAACTCTAAAGTTCAACTTTACATCACAATCAGATCGTGTAGGTTCAACTTCACTGTTACTACCTAATTACAATCTGTAAACATTTGTTTAAACTGAGTGGAGTTTAGGTGAAGTGTCAGTTCATAACTCCCCATTAATTTAACCTCAAAAAAAATGTTCTTATCAAAAAATAAAAACTTATTACAAGTGGCAGTCATGCCTCTAACTAAACCAAAACAAACTTCGATTAGTGCAACTGAAACTTATTATTGATAATTGAAGTAAAATAGATGCATAGAAAAAATTCTTCAGAAGTTGTGGCTGGCAGTTGACTTTGCATGTAAGCCCACATAGACCCAAAAATGGAGACAAACCTTGAAAATTTGTAGACTAAACTGGCACAGATCTCAAATTCTTTTACCCTTTCACAGTAGTGGACACTTAGATTATTTCCTTAAAGAACATGTATATTTTGTGATGCTTCTTTTGCAGCTTCTGATAGTTTTTCTGTAGCTTATTGTGTTGCAGCCCAAGATCCTATTTTTGTTGATGTAGACTCTAAATTTGATGCCTCATGTCATCATTATGCTTCTTGAGATCTTACACCTAGTGGTTGCCATCCATCCCTCCCTAGCATCTTCAACTTTTGGCTTGATTAATGTCTTTAATTTGTTTCCATTATTGAGCCCCTTCTCTTCCTCTGCAATAGATTTATTGAGGTGAATGGAAATCTTGGATTTCCTTAGTCTCATTTCATATCTAGGTGTTTTCTTAGATATTTTATCAATAGTCTCTCTCACAAGTTCCTGAATCATCAATGTTTTTCCTTTGATCTCTTATTTGACATCATGGGGAACCTGCTCAAGGGATAGCTCTGCACCTGGAGTTAGGTAATTAGAGTCCTGCTCAGGGTCTGGACCAGATTCCATCACATTCTTTTCTGATAACATATATGCAGGATACTTTGTTTTTACAACATCATATTTTACACCTGATATCTCCCCTTTACTGCATTTTTTCTTTTCCTTATCCCATATCATCTCTTTCAATGTATGTATAGCCATCTCCTCCATATTTTCAAATTTGGAGAGGCCTTCTTCAGTGTCCTCATCCTCAATTATTATGGGATTTTTGTCTTTTAAGGATGGATCAAATAATGCCTTGGATTTTAACCTTAATTGGTTTGTGAGCCTGGTTTTTACATTGGGTTTTTTCGGCATTCCAGGGGCTTGGCTCATTTTCCTCTTTTTTCTCTGTTTGGCCTCAGGGTATTCCTTAATCAAGGTGTCTACTGGAAAATTTTCTTCTACAACAATATCAGGAATGACTATTTTAGTCCTCCTCTGTCTGCTTGTTTTTGACTTGGGATTTTGTCTTGTTGCATGGTAGTAGGCATAGTATTATCCTTAGAATGCTTAGGTGACAATGTGTCTACTAGGTTGTTTTGTTCTTCTCCCAATCTGATATAGTTCCTGACATACACTTTTCCACTTTCCATCTCTCTTTGTCTTACTATAGATGACCTTAATTGTCTTCGAGGGATTTCCTCTCCTGGTGGAGTAATTGATTTTTCTTTCTCATATTAGGTTCCCCTTATTTTAGGTGTGGTATTCTTTTTGTCTTGTTGGGTAACTTTTGATGAACACCCAGGTTGAGGAGAAACCCTAGATTCTTGGTTAGCCTTGTTCCTCTGTTCTTATGGGAATGAATCAACTTCTCGTCCTTCCTCCTGTAACCCTAAAGACTCCAACAAATACTTCTAGGGAATTTCTATTCCGTTTCAAGCAAAGAGAACCAAAATTTTAATGAACCCCTAGTGATATAAGATTCTATGAGTAGATTCAGGGTAATTCTGGGCTCTCTTAGAAATTTTAGTTAAGCTCTTAAGAAAATAGAAGGGAAGGTTTAGTTCCTTGTCATCATTTAAGTGGATAAGGAATCAAAGGTGATAACAATGAATGATTGAGAATATACCTTCTCCCATGATATACCTTTGAAATGTAGTGAGAATTCCCGTCCACTCTTATTTAATCCACATAATTGAGATGCCTTAACTCCAATAATGGTTTTGGTGTTCTGCCACCAGAAACTTGTTGGAGATTTGAGATGACAATTTTCCCTTTTAAAACCATCTCTCACCACTAATCGGGAGAGCACACGCCCCAGTGATGAAGTTCTTTGTAATGTGAATGGTGGTGTCCCTGAGTTGATTCTAAAACCCATCGAAACTATGCTCAAAGAGCAGTTCCACTCCTATGTGATTCCCATTGAAAGAACATATCAAGTCAAACCATTCTCCTCTGATAAATATATCTCTTATTTATGGAATTGGTTTGAAAAATTTGAGCCTTATTGGCTCTATTTTGTTCAATTTCCAATTCTCTCAAGGTGACACCATTGTGTTCTATTTGTTCCTGCTGAAAGTGATGGTTGAATGTATGCGTTGTTTCAGGTTCATTTACCACATGAAATGATAATTTCACACAACCCTACAATAATAGCATCTCAAGGTGCAAACATGCATGATCCTTAGCATGAATTTTGTAATGATAGTTAAACTGTTGGAAACACACATGTTCTCGAGTGCACAAGGAGATTCAAACACATGTGAGGCACCAACACACTGTTATTCAAAATTTTAAATATTTTTTGAACGTCAAAACTCATAAAATAACACATGTTCTGTTGTTTGCAAGAATAAGGGCATTTTTGCAATCAATATATTTTTGCATCAATATGCCTAAATTAACCTATTTTCAACCCAACAATGAAATAACCATGGTGATGTGACTTATTCAATTCAAATCATGACTTGTATTAACCTTATAAAGAGCAAGGAAACATATAAAGCAAAAAGGAAGATGAAAACCAGTAAAATGACTCAACACACTATTGAAGAAAACTAAGTAAAAACTAGGTTGACAGATGGATGGGTTGATTGGAGGAATAGAAGGAAGAGGTGTAGACCTAGGATTTAACAATGGCTCCAACTAGGGATAGCATTTCCCTGTGAGTTGTTGAGAACAACAGACTGTGTGCCTTAGTTATTTATTTCTTCCCCTTCCACCAATCACTTTTACAATGTTTACCAACCTTTTTACTTGTCTTATTTCAACTGAAATTCAGATTTGCAACTATACCCCAGTGCCTTTATTCTGATATAGAGTATTTTATTCAAACTAAAATACCAAATCAAACTAGAAATAAAAACAACTATGTTCATAATGAACCACCTTTAGTTCATCAGAAAAAGTAATACTTTAGGAAGCACCCATTGATTGTGCCTCCAAAGATCTCAGTATCATCCAAATTTTGCAATATAAATGTATTATTATCCATAACTTTGACCACTTTGAAGGGACCAAACAAAATTTTATCTAACTTACCATGCTTGGGATTGTCCTCCCTAATGGAATCCCACCTCAGAATTAGGTCACATGCTTGAAATGTTTACTTTTTGGCTTTCCTATCAAAGGTGACCTTAACCTTTCTCTGGTATGCCTCAGTATTTTCATTTAATGCCTCTCTCATTTGTTGAACTTCAATAATCTGAAAAATTATCCTTTGGATGTCATTAGGCTCCTCCACTTCCTCCTTCAAAAATTTCGGTACCAGTAGACCAAGTTGATTTGAAAAAAACAACATCCCCCCCATAGACTAACTTAAATGGAGAGGTTCCTAGTGAATTATTGGTGTTGATCCTGTCAGACCACAAGGCATATTTCATCTTGGAATCCCATGATTTTTTATTTTTATCTAATAGCTTCTTGATGATCCTGATGAGGGTTTTATTTGATGATTCAACCAACCCATTTCCCTGTGGGTAATATGTTAGGGTCCTAACCCGCGCATAGGTAGATCAATATATTTGGATGTAATAAAGGTCAATATTAATAAGGCCTTTCAATAAAATAGAATAAGGCAGATGTAAGAAGACCTAATAGAATCTTTCGCTTCTAGAAGG
>JZKD02S2414727.1:16933-28478 GCA_000966675.3 Picea glauca | reverse complement strand
AAAATGTATCTTATATCGACGGTTGAGAGCGACTTCAGACCTTCATCCTTCAGGACTTCAGGACTTTTCGTTTCCTTTCCAACCATAAACTCACAAAGTGATTCACTCCAGATTTGTGGATCGTGTGCCACCTGTCAGTCTTGAGGATGGATGGTCGCTTCTTACTTCAGGACTTCAGGACTTTGACAAGTCCTCTCTCCTATTATCATCAAAAGGCTTAACCTTCATGCATTTATCTCTGGATCCAATGGTTGTTGATCCTCAATGCTCAGATCCAACGGATCACATCTGTACTTCTCCTCTGCGCTTCCTCTAGTCACTGGACACTAATATAAAGGTCATCGCATTTTATCCAGATCCGATGGTCCTTATTCATTTCATATTTTTGGCTTTGGGTAATTTGACTTTCAATTTGCCAATTCCTCTGAAGTGAGATTCCCCAAAAAGTAACCTCCTTGCAAGTTTTGACATGAACAAAAAAAAAATTCACCGATCATGTTCTTAGATTGATGGTTGATCCAACAACCACTGTCATTCTTCCTCTTGAGATTTCTTTGCTTTTTCTCTGCCTTCTGTTCTTTCCATCAATTACAAGCACACTCCTCCTGTAAACATGCCAACAAGGAAATTCCTCCATCGAGAAGAGTCAGATTTCAAAATCAGTGACAGTCAGAAACAGGCAGGCCTCAAGATGAAAAAATATTTAGAAGAGTAACTCCTTTCATAATATCTTCAAATCCCAGGTATCAAACTATATTTTTTGGTTTATGTTATGCATGTAATAATTTTGGACATAAAGTTGTAGATTGCAGAGCTAATAGCATGAACATAAACAACTTTGAAATTCATGCACAAAATGGTTATCCAATAAGGCGTAGTGAAACACAAAGACGAAGCTACAACATGTTTGAATCATTGAGCACTGAAGTGGAATTCTAAAAATGTAACAAATTTGGAAACATGGCCAAAGACTATAAAATAAAAACAGTCACAGACAAGAAGCTCAGCAGAGACTATGGATAAGAATGCGGGATTAGTTTAACAATGAAGAATGCACACTCGCTCTACAGGATAAACACAATAAATTTGATTGGTGTGTTGATAGTGGTTGTTCAAAGCACATGACAAGTGATGAAGACAAGTTTCTTACATTAATAAAGGAAATAGATGGATCAGTCTCCTTTGGAAATGATGACTAAGCTAGAATCATTGGAAAGGGAACAGTCTGAATTGAAAACAAGAATACCAAGGAATAAAATGTTCTACTAGTGGAAAATATGAAACATAATATTCTAACTATAAGTCAAGTGTGTTACCAAGGTCATAAACTTGTGTTCGATTCATAGAAGGGCGATATAAGAAAAGTAGGTTCTGGAAAATTGATCACAACATCGGCAAGAACTTCAAGAAATATATATGTATTAATTGAAAAATGAAATGAAAAGTGTTTTCTAGGAAAGGAAGATGAAGGTTGGATATGGAACAAAATAATGGGTCACATAAACTTCGATAACCTCTTCAAATTCAGTAAAAATTAAGTAGTTAGATAAATTCCCAATATCATGAAACCAACCAACACATTATGCAAGCATTGTCAAGGAGGAAAGCAAACAAAGGCTAGGTTCAAGTCAAAGGAATAATCAACAACAAGACCACTCGAAATTGTGCATATTGATATAGTTCTATCAACTAGAAGAAAGGGTTTAAAAGGTGAGAAATACTTTATGTTATTGGTTAATGATTATACATGAATGACTACATTTTGTTTTCTCGGGAATAAGTTAGAAGCATTTGAAAACTTCAAGCTATACAATGAAATGGTTGAAAATGAAATGGGTTCAAAAATCAAATGTTTGAGATTTGATAATGGAAGAGAGTTTGATTCAAAGGAATTTATGGATTTCTGCTGCAAGCATGGAATAAAAAGACAATTCTTCGTTTCTAGGACACCTCAACAGAATGGAGTTGTTGAAAGAAAGAATAGGACAATATAAGAAATGGCTTGAACAATGTTAATGGATTCTAAATTGATAGATGTCTTTTGGACACATGCAGTGCATGCAAAATTTCACATTCAAAACAGATTAATGCTCATAAACAATAGTGAAAAAAATACCTACGATCTATGGAAAGGAAGACCAACAAATGTGAAGCACTTCAAAGTGTTCAGAACCAAATGCTACATCAAAAGAGAAGATGGAAGGATAGAAATTTTTTATTCTCGTGTGGGAAAAGGTGTACTTGTTGGTTACTCAAGTAAAAGGAAAGAATACAAGTGTTACAATCAAAGGCTCAACAAAGTTGTGGAAAGAATTAATGTAACAGTTGATGAAATAGGTGGATAGAAATTAAAGGAAGAAGAAAAGGAATCAGTGGAAAAGGTTTACGAAGAAGAAGAAAATGATGAAGAAGTGGTAGAAGGGGAAGATGAAGAAGATCAAACAGAGGTAGACGAGAAAGTTTAGAAAATTCCTCCAAAGGCACCTAGAAAATGAGTACATAAGAATCATCCTTAAGATCATATTATTGGAAAAAGGGATGAAAGAGTTGAGACTAGAAGAAGAATTTGTTCACAAGAACAATTGCATCTAGCTCTATTATCTATGATTGAACCAAGTAGTTTTGAAGAGGCAAACAAGAAGGAATTTAGATTAAAATACATGGATGAATAATTGGATTAGATAGAGAAAAATGACACTTGGGAATCGGTTCCAAGACAAAGGTACACGAATGTGATCGGCACAAAGTGGGTCTTCAAAAATAAATTGAATGAATATGGACAGGTTACCGAGAATAAATCTATATTGGTATGTAAAGGATATGCACGGATTGAAGGTATCGAATTTGAAGAGACGTTTTCCCTAGTTGCTAGAATGGAATCAATCTGAATGATCTTATCTTATGCATGCTCCAAGAATATTAAAGTGTATCAAATGGATGTGAAATCAACCTTTCTGAATGGGGAACTTGAAGAAGAAGTCTACATTGAACAAGAGGATGGATTTTAGCTGTCATAGAATGCAGATTACATGTGCAGGTTGAAGAAGGCCTTGTATGCTCTAAAACAGGATCCCATATCATGTTACTCTAGACTATATAGATATATATATAGCAAGCAGGGTTCAGAAAAGGAAGTGCAGAAAGAAACCTCTACTTCAAGGTAACTCAAGATAGTATTTTATTAGTTGAATTTTATGTTGATGATATTATTTTTTGAAGTGATGATGACAGGTTAAGACAGAAATTTGCAAAGGATATGCAAAATGAATTTGAAATTACATTACTTGGAGAACTATCCTTCTTTCTAGGTCTTTAGATATGTCAAATAAACCAAGGAATTTTTATTTCTCAAACTAAGTATATCATAGAAATGCTAAACAAGTTTGGAATGGAAGATTGAAAACCAATTAACAATCCTATGCAAACCAATTGAAAGTTAAGCAAAGATGATGATTCACCATCTACAGATTAGAGTAATAATGGGACAATGATTGGCAACTTACTTTATGCGACAACATCTAGACCATATGTAATGTAGGAAGTTCGACAATTGACATGATTTCAAGAAGCACCAAAGGAATCTCATCTTCTAGTAGTGAAGAGGATTTTCAAATATATATATATAAGGCACATAAGAGTTTGGATTATGGTATCTAAAAAGAAAGGATATATCACTTATTTCCTACACAGATGTAGATTGGATAGGTTGCATTGATGACCAACGAAGAACCAGTGGAGCAACATTCTACGTCGGTGAGTGTTCGGTCTCTTGGATAAGCAAGAAACAATCATCGATATCATTGTTTGCAGATGAAGCAGGGTATATTGTATCAACAACATGTTGTACACAAGTTCTATGGATGAAACAAACTTTGATATATGTACAAGTTGAGTATGATGAGCCCATTCCTATATATTGTAATAATACAAGTGTTATCAGTATATCAAAGAATTCAATGATGCACTCCAAGACGAAGCACATTCCAATAAAGTATCACTTTCTACAGGAATAGGTTGCAAAGAAGAACATCATAGTTTAATATGTGGGGACAAAGGAATAGGTTGCAGATATCTTCACAAAACCGCTTCCAAGAGAAGCCTTTCAGTATCTTTTCCAAAGACTAGGAGTAATTTCTACTCCAAATTGAATGCTTTTGAATGCTTATCTTATATGTCTTAGCTTTACATGAAACAACACCATACAGAGGATATTTTAGGTTGGGGCAGTAGGTTCAGGAATATTTCAATCAAGGGGAGAACCCCTAAGGATAGTTCAGTTAGGGGGAGAATCTCCATATAAGAAGTTACATTTTCCCTTGATTTCAAAGGGGGAGAGATTCATCATATGCAATATAAAGAGTTATATTCTTGGAGATAGAGAAGAATGGAATTCTTACAGGGGGATCAATGGTCACAGTGGGAGCATAAGAGATATGACTTCAATGTTGTATCATAATGTTGCCATCAATTCCAAAAAGTCGGTATTTTTTATTAATTGGATTGGTTTTCATTGATGTCAACCCTTGAAGCAAGTTCGATAGAAAAATATGGTAGCCCCAAGAGTATGGTTAAGGGAATTCAGTTTGATTGATGTATAATGGTATGAAGTTTAATATATTTGTAGGTAAGAATAGTCTATATGGGTAGTACATGTCATGCCATTTTCATTGATATGTGGAACGCCACATAACTCCTCACAGTTAGAGATTTATGGCCTTGTGAAGTTGGATAACCCTCATAAGTTATCTAGAAGGTCAATGAAGTCAAATTATTCTAGAAACTCCTAGAATAAGTTGAATAGTCAAGTGAGTAAAACTAGGAGTTAATCATGGGTTAAGTTGTTGCAATAAGAAAATAATTAAAAATAAATCAATTGCAACTAGAAGTGGAGAATTTATTATTTGTAGCAAAGTGGCTTAAAAGTGGACAAGTGGTTATAAGTGGATTATCCCTAAAATAATGAAATAGGGAGGAAGCTACATGTAAGTATAAATAAGAGAGAAAGGCTCTCCTATTAGCACCTATTAAGCACATTGGATATCTATTATTGTGGAAGGTTTATTGCAAGTACTCATTGAATAAATTGAGCATAAGAATATTAGGACAAGAAGATTGGCAGAAAAGGCCTCAAGCCATAATTCTCAACATTGTATTCATCTTAATGATACATATATATAATACAATAATGAAACCACCTCAATTTTTCTCACATAGACACCTCATCAGGAGATAAGGTAGGAGGAGACAATATATGAATCTAGAAACACACTTAGGATAACAACTGTATCCTAGTATGTAAAATATAAAAAGGTGGTATACTGAGACTTGATGATTGTATATGAGAAAGAGGCTAACATTCCCCCCCTCAATCATAAGTCTGATAAATAATACCAACAAAGAAGGTGCATAAAATGGTATATCTCCAAGTCTTCATGCTGAAACTCTTGAGCTGAGCCACAATGAAGAATTGCCTGAAAAACTGCCAAATTTGGATGCTGGGAAATATGGAAAAACTCATTGTGTAATCATGTGAGCTAGAATGCCAACAATTGTGTTCACTGATTTGAACTCCAATATTATGAGAGCGAACAAAGATAAGTGAATCAGCTGCAAGTCTACCACATCCCTGAAAATGCCTGACAACTCAATCAATGCCAAGCTACAATGTAGAAGGGTCCTCTTGTCCTCTGCTAGGTTGAATGACCATCTATGTGAACCCAACATTCACATCATTTCTCTCATAATCAAAATCCCAATTACATATGATTCAACTTAAACTTATTGAACCATAATTCTACTAAATTATGTCATCTATAGACCGCAGTTGCCCATTTGGAAAATTTC
The DNA here is from genome assembly GCA_000966675.3 of Picea glauca. Classification (NCBI taxonomy): domain Eukaryota; kingdom Viridiplantae; phylum Streptophyta; class Pinopsida; order Pinales; family Pinaceae; genus Picea; species Picea glauca. The sequence goes on along the minus strand of JZKD02S2414727.1, from coordinate 22,634 downwards.
ATGCCCATCTGGCATATTTGTTGTTTGTTGTTGTTGAAACTTTTTTTCTGACAACCATATTCAATTCCATCATCAATTCCCCCATTTTTCAGCTGAAAGGAGATACCACAAGTGGTTTCATGAACCATCGTCACTGGAATTTTGAACTCCCCCCCTTAAGGTGCATGATATTTTCATCATTATACTCCCTCCTTCTATGCTCAAGAGAGTACCATACTTGTTCCATTTCAGTACAACACAAAGTGGGAATGTGGAAAAAACCACATGTTATCTCATCCCGTGAGGGCCATGCTCGAAAGATACACCATAAGGGGACTACTTTGGAGTTATAGACACATTTCAGTATCTGGTGCAAGACATGTCTTTACTCAAGATTGTATTCTTCGGTAAGACTTATATAATCGCTTGGAAGTTGATAAACATTGCCAGGGATCAATCCACTCATAGTGAATCTTCAATCTTGTAGGTTTCTTCAGTATTGAACATCTGTCTAAAGAATGGTTATGCTTTCCACAATGCTGGAAAGGATGGAGATCAAAACGCTTATTCTCCATGTGACCAATTCGATTACAATGTTGACACTTAACATCCTGATCTTCAACATTGGAAGGTGTATTTTCTTAAAGGAATCCAACACTCACAAACAAAATTGGTTTGGAGTAATTTGGAATATGAAAATTTCTTTGATTTTCGTATCATAAGCCATGTTGATTCCTATTGAAGTGTGATTTTTCCCAAGGTTTGATGATGGTCTTGGAAATATCATGTTGTACTTGATTACATGCTTCACATTTACTTATACTGGCTGTATCACGCTGTGCTTTGGGATCTTTTGCTTGTGATTCATTTTCATTGGAATTTTCTTCAGAAGTTGGCTTTTTGATGTTCTCCTTCACTGATTGTTGATCATCATTATCATCATCATCATCATTATCATCATCATCATAGAGAGGATTGTTCTGATAAAAAACTAGTTCATAAAACTTCACTGGCTGTTGACTTTTGAGTTCTATCAACTTATAATTCAATAGATGGGATTGTTCTTGAAGAAGTATAACTTTAGCTTGTGTCACTTGAAAACAAGTTAGCATTAATTGAAGATTTTCTTTGTTCAATATTATCGTTTTGTCTTCAGTGGTGTTTATTAGAGTATTCAAAAACTCTAGTAATTCACGACTTCGCTCCATTTGAACACGCTCACTTGAACTTCATGCTCGCTTGCTATTCACGCTCACTTGAACTTGCCTTTCTTGAAATTGCTTCCAAGAAGTTGAGGATGTCGGTTACCACCAAAAATGCATCCAACTTGTGATGTTTACAATTATTTGAGTTAAACTATTCAACCTTGTCAATTTCAACTCAAAAATGACAAAATCCTTTTTGGGTGTTAGGCTCAACCAAGAATGCACACAATTACAAACTTCACTTGATTTATAAAGACAAGTAGACTTACAAAAGGACTATTTGTAGGTTACAATTATTGTTGGTTCAGAAACTGATTTGATCTTCAAATTTGATGATGTTTTGAGATCTCCTTAAATATGAGCTTGATGTGTCCAATGTTGATGTGATTACCAATTTGATATCTTCGTTACTTCTTGATTACTTGTGCTTCATTGTGCTTGAATTTCACTAATTGTGTGCACTTGCATTATATTATGTGTGTTGTGGTAAATKATGGATTACAATTGTGTTTATGTCAAAACTAGACAATAAACATCATAAACATCAAAGAGAATAGCCATGATGAAAATATTCACCATCACGCACAACACAAGGTGTACCTAAGATCCCCTTATYCAATTTCAGGCGGATCTAGGACACGGAAAAAAACATAGATTTTATTAAGAATATACCAATTAAAGTGGTGCATGAAACTTTGAAGTGAGCTCCCTTTTTATTCTTCTGCTAGAAASCTTTTTCAAATGAAAAATATATCATGTCACCAACCTATAAAATGTAACACTTTACATTTACTTTGAGTACACCAATTAATTCACCACTCATGCAATAGTACCGCTCGTTCTTTCTCCCTTTTGAAGTAAATTAATTACTTCAAATTACAACCTAATTAATTCTCCTTTTACAAAATGTCATCTACTTTAAGAAAAAAATGCATTACTACACTCCCTTATAGCTCCCTTATTGCACGTGAATCTAGCAAAACTTTGTTGGATGAATTTGAACAACACTCTTGAACATGGATAAATCTCAACAAAATTTGAACAGAAATTGGGAAAATCACTGGTTTATAGCCGAATGCACCACGTTTTAGATGGTGGACGAGTAGGAATCCTGAGTGACTTCCATATTGAGAGAAAATAAAAAAAATAGCAACCAGATCAAAATAAAAAATTAGTGACTGCCATGTTAATACCAAGCTTTCGTGCCAAAAAAAACAAATGACAGTTGTTGTTGGATCATTGGTTGGATTGTTGGTGTAAGTTGTTGAAGAGATAAATTCTAGCCTCTATTCTAATCAAAACGAAGTTCTGCAATGGTGTGACTTGAGGTTGATAACAAGAGAGTTGGTTTTTGCCAATAATTTAACAGTTCCTCACATGAATATCCATGCAACATATCGCTCAATTAAAGAATGGAACTTTTGCAGAGGGGGAAATTTCTCCAACCTCTACATCATGTGCCTTGAATGTTCAACCACCTTCATCCAGACGCTATTGTTGTAGCTTATTCCATTGGAATTTTCTGAACTTAAGCAATGTTCGTGAGATGATTCTATCCTACTCTCATGAGAATTATCTTCACACATTTTAGGCCTTCAATTGTGTGCCTTATGCCACAGGTAATGACTATGATATTTGTTTGAAAATGCAGTAAATTCCTTCTTGATTCGCCAATAAAGCCAACGAGGTGCGCCTTTCTCTCTACAGTCAATAACAAAGTAAATAACAAAGGCATCCGATTGTACAAAATTTCACTCTGATACCAAGATGGGATTGTTCTTCAGAGATGAATTTTGGGGACACACAAGACATTTAATTGCTCAGATAGACAGATTGTTGCCAATTAAAGAGAGAAGACGGATCAGAAGTGGACATATCGTTTCATAGATTACTTGCTTTGCATCATCATTGATTGTATCACATCCTTTCATTTAGCAATTATGTGCCATTCTATACCAAATCTTGTATTGGGTTGATCATCCGACAAAAGTAGATTGTAGAAAAAAAATGTAAGGAAATAGGAAAATAGTTTAAAAAATTGGACAGAATTGTAAACCGAAAATACCCAGCTAGAATTCGATAGAACTGTTGTGACTGACATAATTTTATTTTATCAGATCTATGTACGAATCTCCATGTACAGATATGTAGAAACACATGATAGATCTATATATCAATTTGATAAAATATAGAGAAACTTTTGAATAAATGAGATGTTACTTATCTCTCATCAGACCTTAAGGATCTGTCGAACAATGATGCAAAAAACCTTTTTACATCTTTTTGCAACTCACAACTGACATCAATTCTACTTATCTCTTGTCTCTCGCTTTCTTCCATACTAATTGTTATTGATATCATAACGCAGAGGAGGTAGATCAGATTGTGCTTGAGAAGCTAAAATTGCTTTGACATCCCAAGAGTATCCATCATCCATCAACTCAAATTCTGAATCACTAATGGAAAACTACCATGAAGACATCAGGCCCTTAAGACCATAAGAACCTCTGATACCAATTGAAGAAATTGAGCATAAGAATATTAGGACAAGAAGATTGGAGGAAAAGGCCTCAAGCCATAATTCTCAACATTGTACTCGTCACAATGATACAAATATATAATAAAATAATGAAACTGCCTCAATTGTTCTCACATCGACACCTCATCAAGAGATAAGGTAGGAGGAGACAATATAGGAATCTAGAAACACACTTAGAATAATAACTATATCCTAGTATGTAAAATATACAAAGGTGGTATACTAATATTTAATGATTGTATATGAGAAAGAGGCTAACAATTCAGAGGTAGCACGAAGGGTTTACAGTGAAAGTTTCGGAATTACAAAAAATAATGAGAAAAACTAGTTTTTGAGGTGTATGTGGGCTACAGTGGAGCAGGGAGCGTATGTACATGGGGTAGCAGTATATTAGGGCGCATACATGAAAGAAAACCATATAAACTTGAGAACATGAATATTTCGGGTTTCTAGAGTATAAAAGAAAGCTCCTAAGAAGGTCTATAGTAATTAGGCACATCAGATCTATCTACTGGTTCAAAATGTATGTCTTATTTATATAAGTAGTTGGATTTTTTTGTATACATGAGAAATGGTTATGGGGGTTTGAGGATTTTCCCTAGATATATTAGTGCCTACATGGGACGTTTTGTATAAGTTATATCTACAGAAATACATTGTTGGTATAATCAATATTTATCATTGATACATCTTGTTAGTGTTGAGGCACTTCTTGTATTTATTGTCATATGGTTAAGGTTTTTTGTGTTATATGGTTGAGAGCTTGTATTTGTGAAGTGGTTGATGTATTGAGAGGTTGTATATCAGAAAGTGTTTTGATGTCTAGTTCATGTGAGGGTTATTATACTTGTTCATGATTACACACACTTGTATGGCACATGACTAGAGAGATATAGATGCCTTGGGTAAAGGATATGTATGAGGATATATATAGTTACAATCTGGACACAGTTAAAGGTTGCAGGTTTATGTGGCAGAGGCTTCAGAAGGTCATAACTTTTCATAAGAGAGAAAACCCTAGTTTTTCAGAAGGCATACGTAGGCTACATAACAGATAGGTCATGTACATACACAGGCTGTAGTATAGATAGGGAATGTACATATGCATGTTGTAGAACAAACAATTTGTGTATCTATTTTTTTTGGTTGTTATAGGCTCAATTCAAGTACAAGTTGATTAAAGACCAGTGGTATAGGTTGGATATAGTTCAGCGGTACAGGTTGGTATAGGTTTATAGTGGTATATCTCACAGTGATAGTATGGCAATGGTTTCTTTATTTGACACTTATATTTAAGGGTGGTTGTATGGGGAAAGGATAGGTGGTTGTAGCCAACTTCCATTTGTAGTCGTAGAACATAGGGGGTTGTAGCCTCCTTCTAGTTGTAGCCAAAGAATTGGGGAGTTGTAGCCTCCCTCAGGTTGTAGCCAGAAAATATATGGAATAGGAACCTCCTTCCAGTTGTAGCTAGAGAACAAAGGAAGTTGGTACTTCCAATGAATGTAATTCTTAAATACATATAAGAAAAAGTATGCTATGGTTTTCTCCCGCATTGGGTTTCCACGTAAAATATCATTCTATTGTGTATGTGTATGATTTTTCATTTGCCCATGGTTTATTTACTCTACACTTATTGGGTGATAATGCTATATTGATCATAAAGATAAATAACACTTGCATATTGTGGTTAAAAGGATTAAAAATATCTATTACTGATTCACCCCCCCTCTCAGTAATCCAACAATATGCACCCTTGGTCTAGTGCAGACATGGGAATGTGTGAATTGTTGGGATATGTTCCCATTAAATAGGTCGTGGACCTCCCCAAATCTCCGACCAAAGTTATGGAAACTTAAAACTAAAATTAGAATAATCGTGTAACAAGTGGGACTCATTGGCATAGTGGTTAACATGTTGGTATATTACCTAATAGGTTGGGGGATCAAACCCCACTGACCACCATTGGCTGCAGATTGTT
>JZKD02S2414727.1:4568-16856 GCA_000966675.3 Picea glauca | reverse complement strand
ACTATATATATATATATATATATATAATTTGATAAGCACAATTGCTAGATCTCTCTTATAACTCAACAAAAAAAAAATATTGGTTATTTGATGAGAACAATGGCTAGATATTCAACAAATGATAATTTTAGAATATGGTGGTAGGGTGAAGAAGAGGAGCATTGGGCATGGAGTCAAATTTGTCAAATAAATAAGTGTTTAATTAGAAAATTCCCAAGGAATGGTAAATAGAACAAAAAATATTAGAGGCAATATAGAAAATGTTCTCTTATACATTTAACTCGTTGTAGTATGGTGGGTGAACTAAGAAAAAAAATCCATTAAAGAAGAGCATCTATCAAGGATGAATTCTGCATTAACTTTAGAAGAATAAGTGAAAATATTTGAGTGTGATGAAATAGAGCATCTAACTGAGGATGCATTTTGAATCATATAATTTCATTCAAATACTGAATACATCACATAGAAATGGAATACCAATAAATGAAAACATACACAAAGGAAAACATAGACCAAGAAATCATTGGCACATGAATCTTTGAGTTTGAATTGCTCAGGCACTTTTGTCTTGAGAGATTTTCAGTAATATGGAAACCTGATACAATAAAACTCCTCCTAGTTCTTCCTTCTTCAATCCCCTCACCCTCCTCTCTTTCATAATTATGCCGAAAGGCGTAAACCTATTGACAATGAGCACAATTAATGATCTTTTAACCTTATTTAACCTTAAACCCTAATCTGATGGCTATGCATTGAAAATACTAGCATATTCTTAGTCGTCCTCCAAAATCAATGGGTCAGATTTATTGTTCATAACTTTCTTGCATTTATCAAGGCATTTGTTAACATGTTTACTTTTTAACATTTACCTAATCACATTAAAAAATTACTGTAAGGATATATAATTTCCACGTTTAAATGATTAAGTAGGATTATACAGTATGGCAAAATGTTTCATATTACCACAGACAAATTACGAATTACCACAGACATTTTATATTGAGGGCACGCATTCTCAGCCGATACCTTTTGGCGTTCTTAGCCGTGAGTTAGCGTTTGTGCTAGTATATATATTAAGATTACATTGTAGCTCAAGAGGGTCAAAATCTTTAGGTTTTCCAAATTTAGAAGGAGTTACAACAAACTAGAACTGATTCCTAGATTTTAGTGTTTTGTTTCTTGACCTATTTATACATACAAATCATAAATAAATATACTATATGAGGGAACAATAAATAATTATTCAAGTCTTCATGGTGATTTATCATGATCCATACAACTAGCAGTCAAATATACTTTATCTTAGGGTCTGTGTGTAATTTTGCAGCGTCCTGGTGACAACTCGCTGTAAAAACTGTCTAAAATTTTGTAGGTGATATTTTTTAATTTTCTCTCAAATGGTAAACTGGGTCGGGTTTATGTTTGGTCAACAAGTTAACAACATTATAATTCTCCTCCAAAAAACATTTGATAAAAACCCAATTCATGGTTTGGTAGATATCATGAAAATACACTTTTGCTGCAAAACTGCTACTACATGAAATTTTGCAGCATGCCTATAATTCGCTGTGAAATTTATGTTTTTTACTATTTTCACCTTTTAACTTGTTTTATCTACGTACATGATGCAAAATGGTTTTATCCTTTTCATTTGATGTCAATAATATTTGCCATGATCACTCCATATTCAAAAAACTGATATGAGTGGAGGATTTCAAGCATAATTATTTCTGAGGTTTCCTCACAAGCCTATAACTAGTCTTCTCATCCATTACATCTATGAATTCCTCTATATCTTTTGAAATTAGAAATTAGTGTTAATCATTGATGCAGGTATGCAATCAATATTGGAAAAAAATGATTTTTTAGGGTTTCACATTCATTTATCATTCTCAAAACTTAATAAAACCTTGAAGACAAAAATAAAATCTTCCTTCATCTGGTGCAACTCTTCTTTCAATGTCCTATTCTCTGCCTGCAAAACTCTGTTCTATTGGTATAATTTTTTGAATTGCCTATACAGGGATAATGACCTTTGAACCATTCCTTTGATCTTTCTCATGATCTTTTCACATAAATTTAGGTGCTTTGCTAAATCCTTTTTCATTTGTATGTTCTCTTCTTAAAGTTGAGAAATCAACTCATGCGATCTCTTATTCTACTTCTCAGGAACCATGACTATTGGTAAATATAAAATGATGATAGAAAGATTTAGTAGAAAACAAGGTTTTATCAGCGATTTGACAGCTGGCAGTTTGGGCGTTGCTAAATGCTAGATTTTTTTGCAACGAAGTTTAAACTGATTGGTTTTAAGTCCCTTAAAGGCATGATTTTAATTTGAAAGCCTTAGTAACCATTTTTACATGTTATATCATTCCCTAAAGACTCTTTAAAAAAATGATGTAATACTTTAGACTCACCCTTTTCAAATTATGACCAAGGATTGTGGGATAACAATGTGACAAATCTGACCAGAACGTCAACAAGACTAGCCACTCAGTTATGACTTGAAATGATGCTCAAACCTCCTTAGACATGATTCAATCAACCCCAAACTTGAATTATAAATGAGTGAACCCAAGAAACATTATCAAGGAACACTAACCTTAGGACCTTGACATATGGTATTTTAGAGACCATGACATGACTACAAGACTCAATAATAAACAAAACAAGATGTTTTGACTTTGTACATTTATACATACTAACACCACAAATAAATATTAAATTGAAACCAATGTATATAGTATATGGCATTCCTAAGGGTAGAGAGAGATTCAGACACATAGGTTGGATGTATATTTTACCCCGACGACTCCATTTTCAAAAGAATCCATATTTCATAGTATCAATGGTGATTCTACTATCATAAGGATTCATTGCTTGAGGAATGAATTGATGAATCCACTAGACTAATGAGGGACTCAGATACTGCTACTATCCTTTCAAGGTATGCATGTTTAGAATTTTCAGAAATTTATGGTTTTCCTAATCCCTTGCCCAAGGATGAATATTTTTTAAGGAATGGTCCAACATTTAGTGGAGAGGATTTGGGTTTGAATTTGAAACATATCTCAAATTTTTGTGACTTTACTAAGTTTATTAAAGTCAAACACAAGATGTATTCATCAGATTGTTTTATGATTCATTGCAAGGAAAGTGTAGAAGTTGGGTAGAAGGTTTACCTGCTAAATCTATAATATATTTTTCATCTTTTTGGGTCATCTTTCTGGAAACATAGATGGAGAAAACAGAGTTTGTGGCAACCCCTATTTCCATTCAAGGTTTTAGAGAATGGAATGATATGTATACTGATGATGAAGTGGATGAAATTTTTTCTTCATTTTTGTCTTCTTATTTAAAGTCATGCAAATGTAGCTCAAAAGATAAAATCCATTTTTTAGAATAGTTTTCTAAGGACATTGAGATAAGACTTGAAGCTTTAGAAGATCAGGAAATATCCCAAATTCTTCCATTACAGGGTCTTTCTTTTGAAGTTTCATTTAAGAAGAAGAAAAAAGACACATTGATACCTTTTCCCTTTGATATTAAGGATGAGGAATGTTTTGATCATGAGTTTGAAAAAGAAAACACAAGTGAACATTCCAACCATGTAAATCAAATTGTAGAATATGTTGAGGATATATGGAGGAAATTTTTAGTCTGAATTCTCAACCATGTGTTCACTATGAATACCAGATCCATCATCAGTTTCCTTTTCCATTACAGTATCTAATTTTTATTTTTTTCAAGAACAGTCAAGGAGTTCAATTGCTTGAGAAACTTCTTGATTGGTTGCATTGGAATTTTTGTGTCACTTAATTCAACAGTTATTTCAACAGGTTAGAATAGGGTCAATGTATATAAATAAGTTGTCCAAATCAACAACTTATTATAGTTATCAGTCTCATAATAAGCCCAATGGATAAGGAACTGGTCTATTGGTTATTTTCTACCTCACAGGGAGGATAACATCCCCATTGGAGCCCATGTTAGTATGTATAATTGTACAAAGTCAAAACATCTTATTTTGTTTATTGCTAAGTCTTGTCATTGTGTCTTGTTCTCTAAAAGACCATGTGTCAAGGTCCTAGGGTTAGTGCTCCTTGAGAATTTATCTTGGTTTCATTCATTTATGAATCAAATTTGGGTTTGATTGAGTCATGTCTAAGGAGGTTTGAGCATCATCTCAAGTCATTAGTGAGTGGCTAGTCTTGTTCAAGGTCTAGTCATATTTGCGACATTGTTATCCCATGGTCCGTTGTCATCACTTGAAAAGGGTGATTCTAAAGTATTACATCATCTATTTAAAGAGTATTGATGGCATGATATAACATGTACAAATGGTTACTAATTATTTCAAATCAAAATCGTAACTTTAAGGGACTTGCAACCAATCAGTTTAAACTTTGTTGCAAAAACTCCTAGCATTTCCCAACGCCCAAACTATCAACTATCAAATCGCTATTAAAACCCTATTTTTTGTTGAATCCTACCATCATCATTATTATCTTTACCAATAGTCATGTTTCCTGAGATGTAGAAGAAGAGAGTGCATGAGGTGATTTCTCAAATGCAAGAAGAGAACATACAAATGAAAAGGGGTTTAGAAAAGAACCTAAATTTATGTGAAACGACCATGAGAAAGAGAAAAGGAATGGTTCAAAGGTCACTATCCCTGTATAGGAAATCCAAAAATGTATACCAACATAACATAGTTTTGCAGGAAAAGAATAGGACATTATTAAAAAGTTACACCAGATGAAAGAAGATTTTATTTTTGTCTTCAAGGTTTGCTCAAGTTTTGAGAATGCTAAATGAATGTGAAACCCTAAGACTTAATTTTTTTTTCCAATCTTGATTGCATACCTACATAAATTATTAACACTAATTTATAAGTCCAAAATATACATAGGAATTCATAGATGTAATGGATGAGCAAACTAGTTACAAGCTTGTAAGGAAACCTAAGAAATAATTATGCTTGAAATCCTCCACTCAGATCAGTTTTTTGAATATGGAGTGATCATGGAATAGCTTAAGGATATCAAATTCAAAGTCTAAAATAATTATGCATCTTGTACATAGCTGAAACAAGTTCAAAGCTGAAAACAATAAAAAACAAAGATTTTGCAGCGAGTTACAAGAACGCTGTGAAATTTCCTGTAGCAATAGTTTTGCAGCGAAAGTGTATTTTCATCATATATCCCAAACCATGAACTATATTTTTATCAAATTTTTTGTGGAATAGAATTGTAATGTCGTTAACGTTTTGACAAAAATTAGCCCAACCCAGTTGACCATTTGAGAGAAAATTAAAAACTAATAGCTACAGAATTTTAGAGAGTTTTTTCAGCGAGTTGTCACTAGGACACTGCGAAATTACAAATTCAGCCTAAGACAAAGTCTATTATACTTCCATATGGATGGAGCATGATAAATCACCATGAAGACTTGAAGAATTATTTATTTTTCCCTTATATAGTATATTTTGTTATGATTTGTATGTATAAATTAGTCAAGAAACAAAACCCTAAAATCTAGGGATCAATTCTAGTTTGTTGTAACTCCTTCTAAATTTGGAAAACCTAAATATTTCGACCCTAATGAGCTACAATGTAATATTACACTATATATGATGAAAGAGAGGAGGGTGACAGGATTGAATAAGGAAGAACTGGGAGGACTTTTATTGTATTAGGTTTCCATATTAATAAAAATCTATCAAGACAGAAGTGCCTAAGCAATTCAAACTCAGAGATTCACGTGTCAATGCTTTCTTGGTCTGTGTTTTCCTTTTTGTATGTTTTCCTTTCTTAGTATTCCATTTGTATGTGATGTATTTAGTATTTGAATGAAATTATATGATTCAGAATTCATCCTCGGTTAGATTCTTTGTTTGAGCACACTCAAATATTTTCCCCTATTCTTCTAAAGTTAATGGAGAATTCATCATTTATAGATGCTATGCTTTAATGGACTTTTTTTGTTAATTCAACCACCATACTACAATGATTTAAATTTCTAAGAGAACATTATCTATCTTTCCTCTAATATTATTTGTTCTATTTACCAGTCCCTAGAAATTTTCTGATTAAACACTTATTTATTTGAATCCATTCCCAATGCTCCTCTTCTCCACCCTGCCACCATATTCTAAAATTCTCATTTGTTGAAGATCTAGCCATTATGCTTATCAAATAACTAGTCTTTTTTGTGGTTGATTTATAAGAGAGATCCCTCTCTAGGTTTGAATGGCTAGCTTCCAATATCCAAGTTAGTTTGTGGTTACCTCTGGGTTTTCCTTCTATATCCAAGGAAAATTATAGAGTGATAACACGCAACATATATTTCAATGACCCCTCGTTCATACCATACGATCATATGATATGGGACAAGGGATAGGCCCTCAAACATTTTCCCATCCATTTAAAAAAAATACTCAACTTTAAATAAAACTCATTCCATAGATAGGTTAAGTCACGTGTGAAGGCGTGATTGTAATGGAGGGTTTGTTAAGGCTTTGGGAGGTCAAATGTTCTATCGCCTGGACTCCCAATAAATTTTGATAAATCATACCAATATAGGTCAATGTGAGGCTTCCACATGGAAGCCTCTCATTGTCTATCCTATGCCATGTGTCAACATATAATTTACCCACTTGAATTGCACGGATGTTGATTCACCTTCCAACTCATCTACCCAGTCAACGTATGGTTGGCCCATGTGGCACCTTGGGGTGTGGCCACACCATTTGCACGATCATGCTACGTGTCACCCTTGTAGTGGTGAAATGTGTCATACTTTTAACCCTTTTAATTTTCACTTTGACATGTTTGACTTCAACTTTGACTGCTCATAACGTTTTCATATGAACTCTTTTTGACTTGTTGTTTGTGTCATTGGAAAGATGATGATGATATCTATGCAATGATTCCATTTTCAAGAGAATTTGGAACGATCTAATTTTGATCTTTTATGGATCCTTTGGGAACTTTGTGAGCATTCCAGATCCTCCTGGACCTCTACAAGCGTTCCTTAGATCCTCCTAGATGGCACCTTCCCACTGAATAACTTTTGGACCTCCAAAAGTATATATATTCAAAAACTTAGTGGTGATAATTCACTCTTCCATCTTTTTGAATATTTTGGAATTTAGTCTTCATCTTGGTTATTCGATCTTAGGTACTATATCATTGTAATTATGTTTCCTTCTCTAGAATATGGCTTTGATTCTTGCCTCTAGAATTGTCTCTAATAGCTATGCTTCTAGCTCATAGATTCCCTAATAAAACAAGTCATGTTCATTGAACCTCTGCAATACTTGTATCATTTATTCAACATCCAATCCTATCTCCTATTGGTGAATATAGTCTATCTAGGCCAATATGAAACCAAGTGGAATGTTGAACTATGCCTTTCCCATTTGGACTCATTATTCTTGTACTGCTCATGTATTTGTAGGAGTCTTTGAATGAATTCCATGTCCATTAATTTCATTCCTTGATAAACAAAATGATCTGTACTATTATCATTTGTGCTTGACTTGCTTGCTTCTATTCAAGGTATACATCCACACAAACATGACATAATATTTTAAAGGATCTTATAGCATGTGTTAGGGTACTATAAGTTTTATAGGGTAACTCTTTATGCTGATTGATATTCATTCTTTAGTGATTTTTGGGTTGAAAATAATATTCCATGTTGTAAATTATTTCCAAAAAGATCAAAAAGAAAAAACATTCTTCGTCGTGTATATTAGAAAAGTGAAAACAACAAGATCTCTTTGTCATGGAACACATAAGCATCACATAAATATTATCGGCGGCTACATTCCTTCCCATATCGACAGATCATAATTAGTTCTGCACCCATGCTGACCTTTCCACCTTTAACGGTGGGGGGGAGGGGGGTCCAAAAAGTGGTTTTTACCACTGCCACATGTCATTCCCACAACATTTTGGACCCCCCCCCCCTCTCAAATCCACTTACCGCTGATACCCCCCTCCGAAATATGCCTAACCTGTCCAGATACTGCTCACCTTTCCTAACTACACTCATCCTCTCCCTACATGACACCTAACCCCTCACCTTCTACCATTTATCCTTGCACATTTCATAGATTTTGGCCACTTTTTACCTATTATATGCACTGTGAATTCTTTTCGCAATTGTTTGCCATAATTCTTGTTTCATGTGTTGTGAAATGAATGAGTGGGAAATTTTGAAAGTGCTCATACTGTCAAAGCTAACCACCTCCGATTCAAATGGGATTAATTTTTGGAATGAAGGGAAACATGTTAAAGGTTCTTAACCTATCATTCATAATTCATCCATCACATTTGAACGAGTGGTGCACCGAATTCTGGTCATCTTATCATATCATCATTGCCAATCGAATGTTAATTGGGTTAGATTATCTTCATGTAGTTAGTATCATTTTATCTATGAGGCAGGTGTTGGTAATTATTATATTGATCCTTGGTAATTTCACAAATCACCCCAATTTTGTTGCAAATGCTCAACATTTGATCCTGTTTGGTGTTGTAGACCATTTTTTGATACTTTGATGTTTTGCATGGCTTTTTAAAACAAGAATAGATGAGGAAAAATATGTCGCAGAGAGGACCTATGTCTTGAATTTATTGTTGAATACCCAGAATTTGAGAGACCTTTCAAGCATGCCAGATGGTTTGAATATGTATACAGGCTTACGAATGGTTATCATTCAAGTGTGTCTCTTTCATTCGCTCAGTATTTTAATGGCATGACTGTTACAGTAGGACACATGAATTTTGAAGTTACAAAGAATTCTATAGTCGATGCTTATGGTCTCCCTCTGAATGGGGAGTGTTGGTTCAAGCACCAATTCATTGCTCGAGATTGTAACCAGTTTTTGAAATATGAATAGCAAAATCCTCCTGGGGGCCATGGGATTCCCCTGTGCATGTTAAATCCTGAATGGTAAAATTACATGTTGTTGATTCAACGAAATTTTACAGGATATGGACAATATTCTAGGTTTTACCTATACCATTTCATATTTTTATTGCACCTGATTGGAAAACGTATGAATGCCCCTTACTATGTTTTAAGGATTCTATCTAAAATGGAAAKAAAAATAAAAACMAAATCAGATAAATCGAGTCCATTAGGAGATAGCTTGTACCATTAGGGTTTCATCAAGATGTTGATTCTTCATGAGTTAAAGAAAAATGACAGGACTTGGGAACAGTTTCTATTCTRGGGAGGTTTTSAAACCACATCTTCGGTTAAGTAGTAGAATAAAACTAGAAAAATKAATAGGATTTCAAAGAMGGTAGATAAATTCTTAKCCAAAACTCAAATTTCCCAAGCAGAAGGCTCAYAGGCTCAAACATCATATMTAAATAAATCATACAATGAAAAACATGATGAGACTCATACTCCCAATGTTTCATTTTCAAAAAGGGATTTTGATAATTTGAAGGAATTTCYAGAACTTGTTACTCCCTCAAGATTAATGTGTACTCGCTCCAATAAACGAAAGAAAGAAKAAATATTGAAGAGTGCTCAAACTACACCACCAAAACCTTCAATTAATGATAAGAAAAAGAGAGTGATTAGAATAAAAGGAAAGAAACATCATGCASAGGAAAAATAAGAGGTTACTCCTACAATCCCAATTACTGCAGAAACAAAGACATTTTCTCCAGCACCTGAGCTAAACCCTAATGATGAGGGGAATAATAAGAAAACCACGGAACCAATACCAGAGATGGATGAAGATGAAGAAATTTTTGGGATAATTAGAAACAAGAAAAGTGGTGAAATGAAGGAACAAAGGACAGGGTATCAGAGGAGACCAAGAACTAGGCCAACTAACAAGCTAAGACTTAAGCATAAAATGATTTTAAATCCATCACTGAAGGATCATATTATTAATATTAAAAATTCATCCCTAGAAAATCCTGTGGCATCTAAGAAGCACGAGAAGGTCATGAAGGAGGATAAAATCCAAGAGCCAAAGCCTATAGGAAAAGACCCTGAATAATTTCAAGAGCTTGACAGTGAGATTATTAGAAAAAGAATGAAGTTAAAACCTATAATACCTGTGAAGGTGTCGATAGACATTGGCGTTCACCTAGGATAAGTGTAATATGTGTTTTCTCAAGAGCCTCCATTTCTTGAACAAGCAGAGAGTAATATTGAAACTACAATGAAGCACAAAGGGAAGCAAGATTTAGATTTTCCTTATTCAGACACTAAGAGTTCAAAGTCAGAGACTACTCCAACATTTTCAGCCCAACAATCAATTCATGTTACAAAGTTGGACATTCTCACGAAGGAAGCACTCAAGGACTTGGATATGTGTAATATTCCAGATATAAAAAGTATGCAAAACAGAAATAAAATGCTAGAAATGGCAGATGAACAAGAATATAACCAAAACAACGCCACAATAATACCAAAATGATACCAGAATAAAACCAGAAAGAGAACTTTAATTACTGAGAGTAATGTGCACTTGCCTCTTCGAGGGGGCAACCTTGAGAAGAGAAGAGCTATATTACAATAATATCAAAGACAAAATTTCTGATACCCTCAACTCGTATTTATACTAAATATGTCTATCAAAACAAGCATCTAGAGGAAGATTCTTCTAGAAGCGGAAGCTTCTATTAGGTCTTCTTACATTCGACTTATTCTTACTTATTGTTAGGCCTTATTAATATTGACCTTTATTACATCATAATATATTATTCTAGCTATGTGAGGGGTTAGGTCCCTAACATGTCCTCCCCCTTAAAAACATCCTTGTTCACAAGGCTTGAGATGTAGAAATTCTTGCAAAATGGTAGTCGGTTCCCAAGTGGCATCTGTTGGGGTTGTATCTTTCCACAGGAATAACACTTCCTTGATGGTTCGCTAACACATAAGACGCTCATGTTGGTCAAAACCTGCTTGTGGTTGTAGCCAAATGGAGCTTTCTTCGTCCAACTCAGGAAGTTTGGTTTGAGTTTGGCACTTAGTTCTGTTGGGTATGTGTTATATTCTTTGCACCATTAGTTAGGGGGGGGTGCAGCCCCCCGCATGGGGGTTTGGGGGCAGTGCCCCCAATTTTTTTTTTTCGGGACGACATATTTCCGGGACCACATGATATTTAGGTGGTTTTTTTGGAACATGGTTTTTGTCGATGGTTTTCTATTTCCGGTTAAGGAATTAGGGTTTTGGACTAATCCAAGTCATTGGGTTAGGGTTTTGGATGTTGTTGGATCCTATATGTATATTGTATTGTAAACAATGTAACACTATGTATGAATATAATATATGTTGGTTTTCCCGGTTTGGGTTTCCAGGTGAAAAATATCTGTGTAATGTTTGTATTTTCCATTGTATCTTTTTTGTTCTTTTCTAAATATCAGATTGCAATAGATATTGTACAAGGTTAGAATTTACATTTGGTATCATAGCTTTATTGGCTTCAGGGGGACGCCTTTGTCATCAAGGGTTTGGTTCGGGAATGTGATAAGCCTTGTTACAGTGGGAGATCTGCGATATTGTTTTTCAAGTGAAAAGAAATGGCAAGCAATTTGAAGATGGAGATCAAGAAGTTTAATGGGAAAATATTTGAGATGTGGAAGCTCAATATGGAAGATATTTTGGTGGACAAAGATCAGTGGATCATGGTAAATCCAGGTATGACACCTACAAGAACTTTTGCAGATGACTGGAAAAAGATGGATCGGAAGGCAAAGAGCACAATTCGATTGTGTCTCTCTGATTCAGTATTACTGAATGTGTCAGAGAAAGCTATAGCCAAGGATTTATGGGAAAAGTTGGGGAAGTTGTATCAGTCTAAGTCCCTGGTAAATAAACTATTCCTAAGAAAGAAGTTGTATAACTTGAGGATGAAAGATGGAGACTCAGTGGCAGAGCATTTGAACGCCTTCAATACTGTGGTAAGTTAGTTAGTATTTGTTGATATTAAAATTTCAGATGAAGATAAATGTATCAGTTTGTTGTGTTCTTTACCAGACTCATGGGATAGTCTAGTTGTGGCCATAGGTAGTAATACAACTTCTTTGAAGTTTGAAGAAGTGGTCTCATCCTTGTTGTCAAAGGAGATGAGACGAAATAATATGGAAGGACATAGCACATATGCATTATTTGCAAGAGGACGTTCCCAAGAAAGAAATAAATCTAATTTCTCAAGTGGGAGATCTAAGTCTAAGGGTAGATCTAAATCTCCTGGAAAGTTTGGAAGGGCATGTTGGAGGTGTGGAAAAGAAGGGCACTACAAGA
>JZKD02S2414716.1:4993-28478 GCA_000966675.3 Picea glauca | reverse complement strand
TTGTCTTCAGGTTGGCAAGACGAGGTAACAGATGATCTCTTACTGAGTAGATGATTATTTTTCTTGCCTTGACATCTTCTTCCCTTCTTGTTTCCTTCTCTTCATCGGTAGTTGTATCTGGTAAAATTTTTGTCACCACATTCAAAAGGTCATATTCTTCAAGGGTGACCTGAAGCCTTGACTTCCAGGAGTTGAAGTTGCTTGATCCATCAAGCCTATATCCCACTAAAGTTTTGTTCTTCATTTTTTCGGATGTCTTCACAAACTCTTGCCAACGGGACTTATAAAACCTAATGGTTAGGTCGGACTAGTAACCTTTGGTTTTTTTTGGCTTATGACTGCCAACAATAAAATTTCAGAGTTTCACGAAAATACTTGTTGAGATGAAACGTTTCTTCAAGAATTTGCAGAAACCCTAAGATCAAGATTCTGTAGAAAATTTTGGAACCCTAGAAACCCTAGGGCCAAAAAACTCAAAATCCTCGAAAATTCACTTTGAAGATATTTGGAGGTGCACCGAGGAGGTTCGTACACCTTTAGCCAATTTTTATCCCCAACGTCCACTTGTAAGGTGATGAAAAGGTCAAGCAAGTGAGGGTCATACGGATTTTTGCAAAAACCCTAGATGTCGTACAGAATTGCAGAAGGAGGACGGCTTAGCTTTTAATTGCATGTGCATGGGTTGTTCAAGACCTATGCTCTGATACCATGTTGATTTTTCAATAGGAAAGGTTTAAGCATGAATTTCGTTCCATTTTATCATTTTACTTAAACCATAAAATTGTGTTGCAGCAACCAAGATCACAAGAAGAAACACCATGCACAAGTACACAAGAAGTATCCTAGGAAACCCTTCTCAACAAGGGAAGAAAGCATAGCCAATCCTTTGCTATATTATTCAAGAGAAATACCTCCACCACCAAGAAAACCTAGCACACAAAAGGGTGCTTACAAACCCTATAAGACTAGCGCCGAATAGAGGTGTGCACTTTTCCTAAGAAGATGTACTTGCTGAAATTTCCAAACTCACACTTAAGATATGATTCCTCAATGGGGAATTTACCTTTACTCATATTAGACTGAACCTGAGAACATAAGTGTTTATTGGCACAATAGGGCCAACCTCACTAACTCATAATATAATTAATAATTACCATATTAATTATCTTTTACATTAAGGTGGGGTCGACCTGTACCCTTTACATTACAATTAGGGTTACAGGTAAGTTTGACTTTTGAACAATATAGAAAGGGATCTCATACACCCACTAGGGGCATATCCATATGGATATCCATATCTCTATCTCACTGCATCTCACATGAGAACCACACTCACTAGTTCTCAGCCACTAGGATCACGTTCACCTCTGCTCATCCACGGGCACGTCCAACTCAACAGATCTTCTTTTCCACTGCATTACACATGAGAGTCATATAGAGTTCATCATCTCAAATCTCTGCTCATAGGAAGAAAATACATCATTTTCATCTATGTCTCATAACGATGCACCAATCTCATGGGAATTCACACGTTCACATGTGCTCAGCCACAGGCACGCCTAACTCAACAGATCTTCTTTCTCACTATGTTACACGAGAGAATCATCTGGAGTTATTCTCAACACTCTGTAAGGAGGAGGCCAGTACTACATTCCAGTTATGTCTCAGATAGGAACCACACACCCAACTCATGGGCTCTCTCTCAGGTCGACTCAATCATTCTGTGTCCTAGAGGATGTCTCACGCAGTTGTAATCATTAACACTAACTTCCCTTGATATAATTTTTTAAATCTTCTTAAATGAAATAGGATTATTTCTAGGATAGCCTTCTAAGGTCTGTAGTGGACTACCTTAGGGTTTATCCAAGATCACACACTCAGTTTCATACAATTGTTTAAGCTCTTATGGAATATCACATTGAAACAACAAATCATCAAGCCTATAATAAAGCAAGTGGTCTGCATGAATGGTAAGTAGTTATGAAAGAATAAATTAAATTCTTATTGAAAAATCCCACTTGGGATCGTGTTCCTCTTCCTAAATGTCGCAAGATTGTTTGTTGCAAGTGGGTCTACCAAAAAAAAAATTCAATAGATGGAAGCATGGATAAGTTTAAATCCCACCTTGTTTCCAAATACTTCTCATAGGTTGAAGGCATTGGTCACCTAGAAACTTCTTCCCCTATTGCAAATATGGATTTCGCCTAGCTTGTTCTTTCTCTTGTTGTTTCTCGAGGTTGGGAAGTACATAAAATGGACATTAAAAGTTCCTTTCTACATGGGCACTTGAACGAATAAATCTAGAATAGGCTCTAAGTTTTTCTCAAGATGAATCCTTCCTTATTTGTTGCCTCAAGGAGTCACTTTATTATCTAAAGCAAGCTCCCCGAGCTTGGCATGAAAAGATAGGCAGTAACCTTCTTGGTTCTAGTTTATCTAGGTGTCAATATTTGTTCTCCATGTTGATGACTATAATATCAACCATGTGAACTATAGTCTTATGAGCCAATTTCAGATGTCTAACATAGGCCTTCTTAATTATTTCCTTTGTCTTCAAATCCAACAATTCAACAACGGAACCATTGTCTCTCGGCCTGTGTATGATCTTAACCTTCTTCACCAATTTCACATCCAAGACTGCAATTTTGTCCCTAATCATTGTGAGTCAGGTGTAAAACTTTATGCCAAGTATTCAACTCCTCGTGTTGATCATACGTTGTATAGATAGTTACTAGGAAGTCTTTTGTACTTGACCAATACCCAAAAAAACCTCTCCTTTGCTATTGTTTAGTCTCTCACTTCATGTAGGATCCTCTTGAGAGTCATTAGAAGGTATCAAAGTGTATCATTTGTTACATCAAGGGTACTTATCAATTTGGAATCAAGTATACTACAAGAGGATCCTCTTCTTTAGTCGGCGTTATAGATTCAAACTAGGTAGGTGATAATTGTTATCCCCAATTTCTAGAGATAACTAAGGATATTATGTCTTGAGGCCCTCAATTTGCAGACATGGAATACTAAGAGATTGATGGCTGACAACGTCCATGTGCACAAACAGAGGACCACTTCACCACAACAAATCTCAGGTTCATCATGATGGTATCCACTATATAATCTTTCTTCTGAAAAACAATGGACCTTGCTCCATGAGGTACAAGTCATGTAGTGTGGTAAGTGTCACTTTAATATTTCAGGAATTTGAGTATGTTTCATTTAAAGTTGATTTTGATTACAGAATGTTTTCTTGGAAGTTTTTCTCTTTCCCCTATTTTACCTTGGTAGTTGGAATTGCGCCATAGTAAGTGGTCACCCTTAGGGATGGGTTTGCTACTGGAAGGTCTCCCTAAGAAGTCATCCTGACACTCTCGATCATACTTATCATTTTTCATCACTTCACCCCTTATTCGTCTCCTTATCTTTTGGGATTTTCGGGTCTATTAACCCAAGAAGGGATTGTTCCTCATTTCATGGGAAAAAGGGGTTGAAGGCCCATAGGTTTGTAGTTTGAAAAAGACAAAATCCAATCATAAACCTTCTATATGATCACCCAAGGATCCTGAGGACAATGAAATGTCTCTCGTAAAAAACTAATGGGACCCATAAAAATAACAATATAAAAATTCCAACCAAGGTAGAGAGTGTGTGGGAAATGTTTTCCATGCTTAGCTAGAAGTCCCACACATTGTCTTATGTTGATGATTACAGCTATGTGAGACATCCTCCAAGATGCATACTAAGTGAGTCGGCCTGTGAGAGAGCCCATGAGTTAGGTGTACCCATGAGATGGTTGTGTTGTTCCTCTCTGAGACAGAGATGGAATGTTGTGTGCCTTTGTGTGGGGTGAGGAAGCCCATGAGTTGGGTGTGCCCATAATATGGGTGTGTTGTTCCTCTCTGAGATGGAGATGGAATTATTTGTGCCCCTGTTTGGGGTGAGGAAGCCCATGATTTGGGTGTGTCATTCTCTATGAGACAGAGATGAAACGATGTGTACCCCTATGAGGTGTGAAGGATCCCATGTGATGGGTTTACTGTTCTCCTTTGTGAAGAGAGTTGATATGATGTGATATTCCATATGATTCTCCTGTGAGATAGAGATCTATTGAGTAGGATGCTCATGTGGTTGAGCATAGGTGGACGTGATCTTAGTGGTTGAGCACTAGTGAGTGTGTTTTCTGATGATTCTCTTATGAGACATAGTGAGATAGAGACTTGGATGTCCCTGTGGCTAAGCACAAGTG
Source organism: Picea glauca (assembly GCA_000966675.3). Classification (NCBI taxonomy): domain Eukaryota; kingdom Viridiplantae; phylum Streptophyta; class Pinopsida; order Pinales; family Pinaceae; genus Picea; species Picea glauca. The sequence goes on along the minus strand of JZKD02S2414716.1, from coordinate 24,235 downwards.
GATGTGCCCCTAGTGGCTCAACACTAATGGGTGTATGGGATCCCTTGCTATATTGTCTAAGAGTCAGACTTACATGTAACCCTATTTGTGATGTAAAGGGTACAGGTTGGCCCCACCATAAAGTAAAAGATAATTAATATGGTAATTATTAATTATATTTTGAATTATTGAGGTCGACCCTGTTGTGCCAATAGACACTACTTTTGATATGTCCAGTATAATATAAATAATAGTGATTTCCCCATTGAGGAAAAAAACACAAGTGTGATGCAAGTGCAAGTTCTAGGGATGAAATGCACACCTCTCTTGGGCGCTAGCCTTCTAGGTTTTGTGAGCACCCTTTTGTGTGCTAGGTTTATGGTGTGGGAGGTCTTTCTCTTAAATAATATAGAAAAGGATTGGTTGGGTTTTCTTCCCTTGTTGAGAAGGGTTTCCCAGGATACTTCTTATGTACTTGTGCATGGTATTTCTTCTTGTGATCTTGGCTATTGCAACAAATTGTTTAAGGTGTATTGCAATTGTCTATGGTTCAAGTAAAATTCTAAAATTTGAATGAACTTCATGCTTGAGCATAGATTAATGAAAAATAAACATCTTCAACTTGGGGAAGCATAATTTAACCAGGGTAGAGTCAAGGTGGGAAATGTTTTTCATGCTTAGGTAGAAGCCCCACCTTGGATTCAACCTAGAAACATCTTAAAAAACAAAAGGAAATAATGGGATTGGAAAAAGGATGCATTGAAAACCAAGGTGCAACACACCCTCTACAAAGGCACCCATAAATGAGACAATACAAACCCTTGTATGTCATGAACCCCATGCCCAAAATTTTTAACCCCCCACCCACTTCATATTCTCCACATGACATAGAAAGGTTTCCACCTAGGAAACACTCCTTGACTTAAGGAATGATTCACCCAATAGGCCACTTTGTCAACCCTCCCATTGGAAAATTGCATAGGGTCTTTGAGCACCTATTTAATTTGATGAGGTATTTTTTGACGTACATGCTTAGATGGATCTCATATTAAATGTGATTTTACTTTCCACGAGGCTTTGACTTGAGATCCTTGGAGGGTGCACTTGTCTGTCTTTGCAGGACCTTGACTGGTGGACGATTGGGAGGAACAAGCCCAGCTTGAGCCTTCATCAAGGAAAGAAGCCCCCATGTTGGATACCCTGGCTCGCACACTGTATGATGAAGATATCCTTTGGAGGATTGAGAGACACCTTAGAGGACCTCTCCTATCCCTTCAACACCCCAACGATTTGCCTTTGGAGGCTATAGTGCTACATCTTGGGGCTTTACGTCTTGTTGGGGGCTAGGGTTTGGAATGGTGGTGTTATTGACTTTAAACTTGGCACTTTTTTTATGGAGAGAAGTCTTAGCTTGATGGAAGAGACCCTAGTGCACAAGGAGGAGGCCTTTGGAGGCCAAACATTTCATCTCCAAGCTCAAATGACTTACTCCTATCCAAAATAACAATCTCATCTTTTGGACACATGGGTTGTTGAGGGTCCAGATCTAAGTATTCATAAGGAGGGGTTCCCAATTCATCAAAAGAGGGTCGAGAATCATCCTTCAAGTCACAAGTGATATAAGAGAGAATGCAATCCGCAAACATATCATCTTCATCCATATGATCAACACCATTAGTGGTGCATGGTAAAGGCAACATATTCATGCTATAATTATTTTTAATGTCATAGACCATATCACCATAAAAATAATGCTTCCATTTAGTTTCTCTGGCACATATGAAGTCATCAAAAAATTTAACAACATCATCATTTTCATTTTCATATGCAAGAACAGAAGAAAAATCACTTTCCAAATCACAAAAGGATGGATCAGTAGATTCAAAAACTTGAGAAGGAAAGAGATTTAACTCAATACTCGTTATGTCATGGGAAAAATCATCATATGAGCCAAAGGTTCGAGAAACATTATGGTTTACCACATCATATTGCTCGTGTGCATACAAGGATGGTTGGACAATTTCAGCTTTATTACAAGGGATATCAAGCACCAAAGATCTGTATTCACATGGATTTTCTTTAGCAGGATATTCATTTTGACCACTTTCATTCTGAACTTGATCTTTAAGATCATCCTCAAGGGGAAGTCCTAAGGTTTCACCTTGACAAGGGTTTATTTCCTCAACAAGCCCTTTGTAGGCTAATCGCAATACTTGACTTCTAACCTTTGCAGCTAATATTTCCCTTCTTTGCATGAGTGTTTTAACAGAGAAGGCTCTTTTAGGGGATTCTTCGCAGGTAATGGTAGGATACTTATGGATCCGAGAATCCATGGTCTCATAGTGGAAGGGAAAGGATTAGGTTTACAGAAATTAAGGAGAGGATGAAATGGGTTCTTGGAAGGTGGAGTTGCCAGGTAAGTTGTAAGAACTCCCCAAAAGGGTAAGGGGTAAGACCCTCAATGGAGTCGCTAGGCAAACCAAGGGAAAGGACTCTAGAAAAATGACTTTCCAAAGGGGATGTTGTTAGGGGTCGAGAAAGATTGAAAATACTCCCTAGAAAGGGCACCAAAAATGTTATCGCATAGATTGTAGATCGTGTAGATTCCTTCACGATCCCAACCAGTGCACAACAAATCGGGACCACGACCCACTATCACTTGAGGAAGAGTCTTGGGTGACCCCTGGGGGAAAGATTGTGGATGATCAAAAGTCCCTAAGGGATAACGATACAAGACTTGATGAGCTAGGATAGAGATTGGAAAGATGAAGAAAAGGGTAATGTGAAGGAGGAGGATGAGGGTGAAATCCTAAGTACCCGCAAGGACAATTCAACCTAAACCAACTATGCACTAAGTTCAACACTCAAGTATAAGTCCCGCATAAAAGTGATAATGACAAGTGTTTTACAAAGCATTATCTTGTGCAATTAAGGGTGATAAGTCACAATTTATGTTTAGTGGAATGACAATATCATTCAATTATCCAATTCCAATAATTATGGAAAAATTGCATAAGATGGATAAGATGTTCTAACACTTGTCCTTATCAATATAAAATGTAAGATCAGATCTGAAATACTTATAACAATAGTGGAAATGCAAGATCTGTAAGATCTTTACCAGCAGTAAACACTTCAAAATCAGCCAAGAAAATCAAGATATGACAATGTAAAAATGCTTGGCAATTTTTCCAATAAGCTAATATTGCCTAAGAGTGATTATCCAATGATTTCTCAACACTAATTATTCCCTAACCAGATCTGATATAATTTGTAACAGCAGCAAATAACTCTCTATATTAGCAATATAATCACTAAATAAAACCCCAAAATTCACTTAGAATACTTGATAAATGATCTCCAATAACTTTGCAATGAAAAGGGCACACTATCCAATGATTTCTAAGAAAATCTGAAGCATGTACCATACTTGATATGTGATATTGCAGCAGACATATCAGAAAGAAAAAAGAAAAAAAAAACTATCCAAATAATTTTAGAAAACAACTAGAACACTCAAGAATGATTAGCAATTAAGTAGGAAACAAAACTATCTAGGTTACCACACTAAACTAGGAGTTAGAGTGAGTTGTCCTAAAACCGTTTTCTGCATAAAATTTCAGCCTTATTGATATGGATTATTTTGGAGCGAAATGAAAGAAGAGATATCACAATGAAATACACATAAGATTGCTAGAAACAGAGAAATACAACAATACAATATTTCTATTAATGAAATAAATGTACAGAGGCTGTAAAAATACAGAGTGCAAGACTCGCTAGAATGGTGGCAGTGTTATCTCTAAGAAGATATGTGATGGCTACGCTCATTCACAAGAAGATGATTACAATGAGGCTCTGAAGGCATTTTTTATGATAAACATGAATTTCAAAACCCTATACCTCCAAAAACCTAACCCTAGGAGATGAAGCGTCAAAATTTGTGTGGGCCCCGTTGGGGTAAGTTAGTACATTAACTTCTCGTGGTTGTAACTTTTGCATACGATATTCGTTTTAGGCATGTGATAGCCCGTTGGAAAGGTATTTTCAAGAACTACGTATTATGATGTTAAACTTCAACTTTGTCTATAGCTTTATTGTGGGAAGCCAATAAAACATTGTTTAGAGCCCCAAAACGGCCCTAGAAGTACATAAAAATGTATTGACGTGAAAACTTCCAAAACAAGCCAGTTGGAATAGGTGGGCGGCCACCAATATCCACCTAGATGTTGTGTAGGGATTCAGGATATCCTTGTAAGTGCACAACCCACAATTACAAATAAATGTCCCCATTATAGAGAAACATGTTGAACTGAAAACTATCAAGATGAGCTAGTTGTAATTGGAACAGGTGGGTGGCCACCAATATCGACCTGGATGAATCCTCCCCCCTTAGGAAATAATGGTATCCATTGCATTGAGTGCTCGGGGAAGAGAGGAAAGCGTTTTCTGAATCTGAATCTTGGTGAGTTGCATGCCTTATTGGAGAAGTTGTGTTGCTTGGTCTATTTTAGACTATCACTAACCTGTTGTTGGTGGGGTTGAATATGTTCCACCAACATGTTTTCTTTGGTCTTGACGGGGCATTGTGTAGGCACCATTGTAGGTGAAGAAACAATATTTTCTTTCTCTTCTGCAATCTGCTTCTGTTGGATAGAAGGTGTTGAGGTTGCAATGGTTGTAGTGGCCTTCTATGCATACTTTGAACAGACTATGAAGAGGATGAATTTTACAGTATGAGAGATTAACTTGTGGCACTGTTTTGGTGGAACAATAGTCAGAACTACCTCTGGTATCCTGTAGAGATGACCCCCAAGATTAATAATGAAACTACGTGGTCGAGACTCATAAAAATTATGACATTTCCACATATATGGTTGGCCCAAAAAAACATAACATACATCAAGAGGGGAAACATCACACACTACCACATCCTTGAAGGGTTGGATGCCATAGGACAAGCGACATTGCTAGTTGACACAAAGATCTTGTCCTTGGTGAAGCCACCCGATGTTGTATGGCTACGGGTGTGGTGTTGTTGACAACCCAAATTGTTTGATGACCTCAACTAAGATGAGCTTTGATGCAGGAGAATTGTAAGCAAGCCAGCGAAGCAAGCGCAAAAGAGGAGGATAGCAGGAGACGCACCAACACACATTTTGAGGGCATTTTGAATTTCAAAAGATAGAGCATTAATGTTATAGCCAGAAGGATGTATTTGCATTTATGTTTTAAAGATTGTAAAACAGATCTTGAGCATTTCTCTCATCTGTCGGATATGGAGGCATTTAATTGTAATGAATGTAGAGTAGGTAGCTTTTAATTTCGATTAGATAGTTAGAGTTGTAGGAGGGAAAACTCTAGAAATCTCCCTCGCATGTATTATATTGTAAGAAGAAGAATTATTCTCGTTGTAATTGTAAGTTGTAGAGAAAGAGAATAGGAGAATAGAGAAACAGAGATGGTAGAAGGTTGTATAAGCAAATAGTTGTTGTTATTGAACCCATGTACATGAGCACCGGAATTAATATAAGAATACTTTGATTCCATTTCATGGTGTTGTCATGGTTATTGTTTGCATCTATTGAATGGTATGTTTACAGTTTGCTTATATTATTTGTTATGCATTTGTTTCAATGCTATGTGTGTGTGTATCATCATGATTTCATGTTGAATGTATGAAGTCTGGGAAAGGGAAAGTATAAGTTTCAATTGTTTCTCTTCCTGAAAAATCCTACAAGGAGTGCAATGAGATTCCACAAGGAGTGTGTTGACAAGATTTTGAGTTTTATCTCAGAGAAGCTCAGGAGGGTTATCATTGTTCTTATAAAAGTAAAAAGTGCAAGTATAGCATAGAGTCGTGCAAGGTGTGTGCAGGCCAGTGGAAGTATTAGACTTTTCCAACCAAGGAGAAGGTTTGAAGAACTGTTTTTGCAGGGAAGTGCACAGAGTTGGAGATTTTAAATAACCAGAGGTTATTGTGAATGACGCCAGGAGTGCGCGCAAGAATCCTTTTGAAGCCTTGAACCCATAGCAAAGGTCAAGATCAGGAAGGATAGATACTTCGAAGAACTCAAAGGAAGGACGAGGTCTAAAATTTCCTCGTAGAGAAACAAGCTCAAGAGGAAAGACACCAAAGTAATTGAGAAGTTTGAACGAATGGTTAAAATTCTCAAAGGGAAAATCGTCGAAGTTTCGTGGACCATTGGATCTTGCAGATCAACGGGAAGATTAAGGTTGAGTGTCTTTCAGCACTCATAATCTCGAGAGGAGTAGTGGTCGTTGGATCCGTATCAACGAGAGTCATTGATCTCGTGCTTGAATTTCGTTGTTTCGGAATTCGGGGCGTGGAAGAAGTTGCGACTTGGAGCTGAGAGTTTTGAACTCCCGATTCACGAAGTCCCGATAGAATCAGGACCATCAGATCATGGGAATCTCAGAGCCGTCAATTTGTGACGGGAATTTATCATGATTTCGGCCATCAGGCGAAGGGAGTTATTGTGCCAAAATTCGCCGATACGCGAAATACCAAGGTGCCGAAACATTTGGGCCCGAGACAGCAATTAAGGGTCACATTAGGAAAAGATAAGGGGGATTCAAATACCCGTTAACCCCTTTTCGGAGTTTCGAGGATTGAAGGAGTCAGAGGAGCTCACATCAGGGATCGTGGAGTCGCAAAACCTGAAATACATTTCGGGTGAAGGCCGTGGTCACATCAGTCGGCCAAGTGGGTAAGAGTTCACGTCTAGTGCCAGTTTGTGTAGGCATAATTCATAAGAAGGACCTGTGGAAACACTTGTGTGTTGAAGATTCTGGTGGGGAATCAAGGAGTCAATCAGGCTCGAAGGGGAGATTAAGAAAGTTCCTTAGACTGGGAGGTCGTGCAGAACCTGCTGAGGTAGGAGTATTGCGTCAGGTGGTATCAAATCTTACAATTATTGTTTTTTGAAAGCAAGGGAGTCAAAAGGCAAGTTGTGATTTAAATTCTGCGTGGAACAAATTTAGACAATGCCACCTAGAAGACGTCAAGAGAGACCAATGCTCGCTCTAGCTGTGGAAAGGGAAATGATAGAACTTCGTGCTCGATTAGATGCCATGGATATAGCACAAAGACGAGTTATTGATACTAGAGATATCAGTGAAGACGAAAGAGAAAATGAGGATGGAGATGGAGAAGAAGTTGTAGTCGAAGATGTTACAGAAGAACATCTATTCAGAGATGTTGCAAGAATAGGGGCAGAGAAAAAATGGGCATTCTGATGTATGAAGGCAACTTAGACGTTGAGGAGATGCTAGATTGGTTTAGAGCTCTGGACAAGTACTTCGACTATGAGGATGTCGAGGAAAATAAGAAGGTCAAACATGTCATCACTAGACTTAAAGTGCATGCAGCACTATGGTGGGATGAACTGCAGGATGACAGGTGTTGCAAAGGCAAGCAAAGAATCAGAAGCTGGTATAGAGTGGTTGCAAAAATGAAACCCAAGTTTATACCTAGAGACTACCAAATTAATCTGTTTTGGAGAATGAAAAATTTGAGACAGAAGGGAATGACAGTGAAGGAGTATACTGAGGAATTTTACCGACTCAATATTAGAGCGGGTCGTCACGAGAGTGATGATGAAAAATTCACCAGATACATGAATGGATTGAGATATGAAATCCAAGATGAGATGAGCATGGTAAAAATTAGGAAAGTGGAAGATGCTTATCATATTTCTCTAAAGGTTGAAGAAAAATTGGCCCAAAAGCAAATTCAAAGGGGAAGAGGTAGAAGTCAGAGCAGAGGTAAAGNCAAGATTTTGAGTTTTATCTCAGAGAAGCTCAGGAGGGTTATCATTGTTCTTATAAAAGTAAAAAGTGCAAGTATAGCATAGAGTCGTGCAAGGTGTGTGCAGGCCAGTGGAAGTATTAGACTTTTCCAACCAAGGAGAAGGTTTGAAGAACTGTTTTTGCAGGGAAGTGCACAGAGTTGGAGATTTTAAATAACCAGAGGTTATTGTGAATGACGCCAGGAGTGCGCGCAAGAATCCTTTTGAAGCCTTGAACCCATAGCAAAGGTCAAGATCAGGAAGGATAGATACTTCGAAGAACTCAAAGGAAGGACGAGGTCTAAAATTTCCTCGTAGAGAAACAAGCTCAAGAGGAAAGACACCAAAGTAATTGAGAAGTTTGAACGAATGGTTAAAATTCTCAAAGGGAAAATCGTCGAAGTTTCGTGGACCATTGGATCTTGCAGATCAACGGGAAGATTAAGGTTGAGTGTCTTTCAGCACTCATAATCTCGAGAGGAGTAGTGGTCGTTGGATCCGTATCAACGAGAGTCATTGATCTCGTGCTTGAATTTCGTTGTTTCGGAATTCGGGGCGTGGAAGAAGTTGCGACTTGGAGCTGAGAGTTTTGAACTCCCGATTCACGAAGTCATGATAGAATCAGGACCATCAGATCATGGGAATCTCAGAGCCGTCAATTTGTGACGGGAATTTATCATGATTTCGGCCATCAGGCGAAGGGAGTTATTGTGCCAAAATTCGTCGATACGCGAAATACCAAGGTGCCGAAACATTTGGGCCCGAGACAGAAATTAAGGGTCACATTAGGAAAAGATAAGGGGGATTCAAATACCCGTTAACCCCTTTTCGGAGTTTCGAGGATTGAAGGAGTCAGAGGAGCTCACATCAGGGATCGTGGAGTCGCGAAACCTGAAATACATTTCGAGTGAAGGCCGTGGTCACATCAGTCGGCCAAGTGGGTAAGATTTCACGTCTAGTGCCAGTTTGTGTAGGCATAATTCATAAGAAGGACCTGTGGAAACACTTGTGTGTTGAAGATTCTGGCAGGGAATCAAGGAGTCAATCAGGCTCGAAGGGGAGATTAAGAAAGTTCCTTAGATTGGGAGGTCATGCAGAACCTGCTGAGGTAGGAGTGTTGCGTCAGGTGGTATCAAATCTTACAATTATTGTTTTTTGAAAGCAAGGGAGTCAGCAGGCAAGTTGTGACTTAAATTCTGCGTGGAACAAATTTAGACAATGCCACCTAGAAGACGTCAAGAGAGACCAATGCCCGATCTAGCTGTGGAAAGGGAAATGATAGAACTTCGTGCTCGATTAGATGCCATGGATATAGCACAAAGACGAGTTATTGATACTAGAGATATCAGTGAAGACGAAAGAGAAAATGAGGATGGAGATGGAGAAGAAGTTGTAGTCGAAGATGTTACAGAAGAACATCTATTCAGAGATGTTGCAAGAATAGGGGCAGAGAAAAAATGGGCATTCTGATGTATGAAGGCAACTTAGACGTTGAGGAGATGCTAGATTGGTTTAGAGCTCTGGACAAGTACTTCGACTATGAGGATGTCGAGGAAAATAAGAAGGTCAAACATGTCATCACTAGACTTAAAGTGCATGCAGCACTATGGTGGGATGAACTGCAGGATGACAGGTGTTGCAAAGGCAAGCAAAGAATCAGAAGCTGGTATAGAGTGGTTGCAAAAATGAAACCCAAGTTTATACCTAGAGACTACCAAATTAATCTGTTTTGGAGAATGAAAAATTTGAGACAGAAGGGAATGACAGTGAAGGAGTATACTGAGGAATTTTACCGACTCAATATTAGAGCGGGTCGTCACGAGAGTGATGATGAAAAATTCACCAGATACATGAATGGATTGAGATATGAAATCCAAGATGAGATGAGCATGGTAAAAATTAGGAAAGTGGAAGATGCTTATCATATTTCTCTAAAGGTTGAAGAAAAATTGGCCCAAAAGCAAATTCAAAGGGGAAGAGGTAGAAGTCAGAGCAGAGGTAAAGTAGTTTCCCAAGACAGAGTACAAAATCCCAAGGATGAAGAAAATAAACCTCATACTCACCCAGAAAGAGGAGGAAGTTCACAGGGAAGACAATATGCCGACAGGAACACTTTTTTGCTAGCCAGAGGAAGAGGAAGAGGCGGAGGAGGTGAGATAAAATGTTTTGTCTGTGGAAAGATCGAACACAAGTCTTATGAATGTCCTAAGAGAAAAAGAGATAGACGAGGTTAAGCTCACATTTCAGAAGCACAAAGGTGAAATATTGAGGTAGAAGATGCAGAAGGTGGAAGATCCTTAATGATGAGGAAAATTCTCTTGAAGCCAGAGAAAGAGGCGGAGAATCCAGTCCAATAAAATGGTTTGTTTAGAACTGCTTGCAAGACCAAGGATAGGGTATGCAAGGTAATAGTGGACAGTGGAAGCACAGATAACCTAGTATCCATAGAAATGGGGGAGAANTCTAGCTGTGGAAAGGGAAATGATAGAACTTCGTGCTCGATTAGATGCCATGGATATAGCACAAAGACGAGTTATTGATACTAGAGATATCAGTGAAGACGAAAGAGAAAATGAGGATGGAGATGGAGAAGAAGTTGTAGTCGAAGATGTTACAGAAGAACATCTATTCAGAGATGTTGCAAGAATAGGGGCAGAGAAAAAATGGGCATTCTGATGTATGAAGGCAACTTAGACGTTGAGGAGATGCTAGATTGGTTTAGAGCTCTGGACAAGTACTTCGACTATGAGGATGTCGAGGAAAATAAGAAGGTCAAACATGTCATCACTAGACTTAAAGTGCATGCAGCACTATGGTGGGATGAACTGCAGGATGACAGGTGTTGCAAAGGCAAGCAAAGAATCAGAAGCTGGTATAGAGTGGTTGCAAAAATGAAACCCAAGTTTATACCTAGAGACTACCAAATTAATCTGTTTTGGAGAATGAAAAATTTGAGACAGAAGGGAATGACAGTGAAGGAGTATACTGAGGAATTTTACCGACTCAATATTAGAGCGGGTCGTCACGAGAGTGATGATGAAAAATTCACCAGATACATGAATGGATTGAGATATGAAATCCAAGATGAGATGAGCATGGTAAAAATTAGGAAAGTGGAAGATGCTTATCATATTTCTCTAAAGGTTGAAGAAAAATTGGCCCAAAAGCAAATTCAAAGGGGAAGAGGTAGAAGTCAGAGCAGAGGTAAAGCAGTTTCCCAAGACAGAGTACAAAAGCCCAAGGATGAAGAAAATAAACCTCATACTCACCCAGAAAGAGGAGGAAGTTCACAGGGAAGACAATATGCACAGGAACACTTTTTTGCTAGCCAAAGGAAGAGGAAGAGGCAGAGGAGGTGAGATAAAATGTTTTGTCTGTAGAAAGATCGAACACAAGTCTTATGAATGTCCTAAGAGAAAAAGAGATAGACGAGGTTAAGCTCACATTTCAGAAGCACAAAGGCGAAATATTGAGGTAGAAGATGCAGAAGGTGGAAGATCCTTAATGATGAGGAAAATTCTCTTGAAGCCAGAGAAAGAGGCGGAGAATCCAGTCCAAAGAAATGGTTTGTTTAGAACTGCTTGCAAGACCAAGGATAGGGTATGCAAGGTAATAGTGGACAGTGGAAGCACAGATAACCTAGTATCCATAGAAATGGGGGAGAAACTGGAATTGGAGATAGTTGCACATTCGAGCCCATATAAAGTCTTGTGGTTGCAAAAGGGGCATCAAGTAACAGTCACTAAACAATGTTTAGTTGAATTTAAAATAGGAGGTTACATGGATGAAATCTTATGTGATGTTATTCCCATGGATGTCTGCAATATTTTGTTGGGTAGACCATGGCAACATGATAGAAATGTTGTTCACGATGGGAGAAAGAACACATACACCTTAGAGAAGAATGGTAGAATGCATATGTTGCTCCCAATTGAAGACAAGAAGGTGAAGGAAGAAATGAGCAATACTATACTTATCATGAGTGGGAAGGAGCTTCTTGATAAAGTCAAGAAAGATGAAGATATGCAGTTTGTTGTGGTGAGAAAACCGAGAGTCATTTTGACCAGTACTTTGATAGATGATCTACCGGAGGAAATTTAGGAACTGCTGGAGAATTTCGTTCATATAGTGGTGGATGATCTACCTTGTTCATTGCTTCCCATCAGGAGTATAATCCATCACATTGACCTTATACCAGGAGCAAGTTTACCAAACAAAGAAACGTACAGATTGACGTCGCAGGAGAATGAAGAGGTCAGCAAGCAAGTCCAGGATTTGATGGACAAGGGGTTGGTTAGAGAAAGCTTAATTCCATGTGTTGTATCAACAGTGTTAAGTCCAAAGAAGGATGGTGGATGGAGTATGTGTACTGAATTATGGGCGATAAATAAAATCACCATCAGGTATAGATTTCATTTACCGAGGATGGATGACTTGATGGATTTCTTGAGTTGAGCAAAGTTTTTTACAAAAATTGATTTGAAAAGAGGTTATCATCGTATTAGAATGAGGGAAGGCGATGAATTGAAGACATCATTCAAGACAAACGAAGGACTCTATGAATGTCTTGTCATTCCATTTGGTTTGACAAATGCATCGAGTACTTTTATGAGGTTCATGAATGGAGTCTTGAAGGATTTCATTGGTAAGTTTGTAATTGTATATCTTGATGACATATTGATCTTCAGTGAGACTGAGGGAGAACACTTGAGACACTTAACTCTAGTGATGAGGAGGTTGCAGCAAGAGAAGTTGTTGATAAATTTGAAGAAGTCATCTTTCATGAAGAAAGAACTCATTTATTTAGGGTTTGTGATCTCTTCAAATGAGTTGAAGATGGATCCTGAGAAGGTAAAAGCAATCAGGGATTGTCGTTGCCAAAGAACATCTTTGAGGTCAGAAGCTTCCATGGATTAGCTAGTTTTTACAGGAAGTTCATCAGAAATTTTAGTGGAATTTTTGCACCAATGATGGACACTGTCAAGAAAAGAAATAAATATTTTCATTGGATAGAGGAAGAAAAGAAAAGTTTCAAGTGGTTGAAAGGGAAGATTACCGAACAACCAGTTATGGTTTTTCCAGATTTCAGTAAAACATTTCAAGTGAGATGTGACGCAAGTGGATTTGTGATTGGAGCAGTCTTAAGTCAAGACAACAGGCCGATTGCATACTTCAGTGAGAAGCTGAACGATGCAAAGAAGAATTATTCTATGTATGATAAAGAGTTTTATGCAATCATACATGCATTGAATAAATGGAGACATTACTTGGTTCCGAAAGAGTTTGTTTTGTATAGCGATAATCACGCTTTACAATTCATAACTCGACAGGAGAAATTGAACCAGAAACATGCAAAATGGGTTGAGTATATGCAAAACTTTACTTTTATTATAAAGCACATTTCTGGAACTGCTAACAAGGTTGTTGATGCATTGAGCAGGAAATGTTTGATTCTACAAGAGTTTCGTGTGAAGACCTTAGGTTTTGATAACCTTAAGGATATGTACAGATATGATCCAAATTTTAAAGATGCTTATGAAGCATGCGAGAATCCTTTTCTAAGAGACAGAAGCCAATGGATTGAATATATGGTTCAGGATGGACTGTTATTCAAAGGAAATAAGTTGTGTATTCCAAAGAGTTCTATGAGAGAGAATATTCTGAAGGAAAATCATAGTGGAGGATTGGCTGGACATTTCAGCCATGACAAAACGTTCGCACAACTGAACAGTTTATACTATTGGTCAGGGATGAGGACCGATGTCAATAATTTTGTCAACAAATGTATAATTTTCCAGCACGCAAAGGGAAGGAGACAAAATACAGGACTATATCAACCATTTCCAGTACCAGAGAGGTCGTGGGATGTGGTAAGCATGGATTTTGTGTTAGGACTGCCAAGGACATAGAGAGGTTGTGATTCCATATCCGTGGTAATCGATCGATTTTAAAAAATGGCACATTTCATTCCATGTCAGAAAACCAGTGATGCAACTCACATTGCAAACCTGTTTTTCAAGGAAGTTGTTAGACTTCATGGCTTACCTAAGAGTATTGTTTCAGACCGGGATACCAAATTTGTTGGTCATTTCTAGAGGACCCTATGTAAGAAGTTGGGGACAGATTTATCTTTTATCTCATCATATCACCCTTAGAGGGACGGAAATATTGAGGTAGTAAACCGAAGCTTAGGGCACTTATTGAGGAGTTTAATAGTTGAACATCACAGTCAGTGGGATCAGATTCTGCCACAAGTGGAATTTGCGTATAATGACTCACCTAATCGAAGCACAGGACAGAGCCCATTTCATATAATGTATGGAATGCAGCCGAGAGGAGTATATGAGTTGAGAGACTTAGAGTAGATTGAATTCAGAAGTGTTGGAGCAGAAGATTTTGCAGCAGAGATGTAAGAGCTCCACAGTAAAATTAGAGAGTGGTTAAAGAATTCCAACCAGGAATATAAACGTAGATCAGATCATCACAGAAGAGAACTTCAGTTTGAAGTGGGAGATTTAGTTTTAGCGCACCTAAGGAAAGAGAGATTCCCAAGGGGAACATATAATAAGCTGAAGATGAAGAAGATAGGGTCGTGTAAGATTTTGAATAAATTTGAGACCAATGCTTATGAAATAGAATTACCGAATGGAGTTGGAATATCACCCATAATGAACATAACGAATATGTACCCTTACAGAGCCGATGGACAAGGGGGATTAGAGGATCAGAAAGAAGTTCAGTGGGTCAAACAACTGCCTGTAGCTGAAAATCCACAGATGGAAAGGATAATTGATCAGAGAGTTAGCAAGAAGACCCGAAGGAAGAAATATTTTGAATATTTGATAAAATGGAAGGGACACTCAATTGAAGATGTCAGTTGAGAAAGTGAGGTAAATATCCAGAAACATGGACAGACTGTGCAGGAGCTCATGAACAGGAGTTCATGAATTTTCCAACCAAGAGAGTATGATGCAGGAGCATCATAAGCAAGCCAGCGAAGCAAGCGCAAAAGAGGAGGACAGTTGGAGACGCACCAACACACATTTTGAGGGAATTTTGAATTCCAAAAGACAGATCATTAATNATGGTAAAAATTAGGAAAGTGGAAGATGCTTATCATATTTCTCTAAAGGTTGAAGAAAAATTGGCCCAAAAGCAAATTCAAAGGGGAAGAGGTAGAAGTCAGAGCAGAGGTAAAGCAGTTTCCCAAGACAGAGTACAAAAGCCCAAGGATGAAGAAAATAAACCTCATACTCACCCAGAAAGAGGAGGAAGTTCACAGGGAAGACAATATGCACAGGAACACTTTTTTGCTAGCCAAAGGAAGAGGAAGAGGCAGAGGAGGTGAGATAAAATGTTTTGTCTGTAGAAAGATCGAACACAAGTCTTATGAATGTCCTAAGAGAAAAAGAGATAGACGAGGTTAAGCTCACATTTCAGAAGCACAAAGGCGAAATATTGAGGTAGAAGATGCAGAAGGTGGAAGATCCTTAATGATGAGGAAAATTCTCTTGAAGCCAGAGAAAGAGGCGGAGAATCCAGTCCAAAGAAATGGTTTGTTTAGAACTGCTTGCAAGACCAAGGATAGGGTATGCAAGGTAATAGTGGACAGTGGAAGCACAGATAACCTAGTATCCATAGAAATGGGGGAGAAACTGGAATTGGAGATAGTTGCACATTCGAGCCCATATAAAGTCTTGTGGTTGCAAAAGGGGCATCAAGTAACAGTCACTAAACAATGTTTAGTTGAATTTAAAATAGGAGGTTACATGGATGAAATCTTATGTGATGTTATTCCCATGGATGTCTGCAATATTTTGTTGGGTAGACCATGGCAACATGATAGAAATGTTGTTCACGATGGGAGAAAGAACACATACACCTTAGAGAAGAATGGTAGAATGCATATGTTGCTCCCAATTGAAGACAAGAAGGTGAAGGAAGAAATGAGCAATACTATACTTATCATGAGTGGGAAGGAGCTTCTTGATAAAGTCAAGAAAGATGAAGATATGCAGTTTGTTGTGGTGAGAAAACCGAGAGTCATTTTGACCAGTACTTTGATAGATGATCTACCGGAGGAAATTTAGGAACTGCTGGAGAATTTCGTTCATATAGTGGTGGATGATCTACCTTGTTCATTGCTTCCCATCAGGAGTATAATCCATCACATTGACCTTATACCAGGAGCAAGTTTACCAAACAAAGAAACGTACAGATTGACGTCGCAGGAGAATGAAGAGGTCAGCAAGCAAGTCCAGGATTTGATGGACAAGGGGTTGGTTAGAGAAAGCTTAATTCCATGTGTTGTATCAACAGTGTTAAGTCCAAAGAAGGATGGTGGATGGAGTATGTGTACTGAATTATGGGCGATAAATAAAATCACCATCAGGTATAGATTTCATTTACCGAGGATGGATGACTTGATGGATTTCTTGAGTTGAGCAAAGTTTTTTACAAAAATTGATTTGAAAAGAGGTTATCATCGTATTAGAATGAGGGAAGGCGATGAATTGAAGACATCATTCAAGACAAACGAAGGACTCTATGAATGTCTTGTCATTCCATTTGGTTTGACAAATGCATCGAGTACTTTTATGAGGTTCATGAATGGAGTCTTGAAGGATTTCATTGGTAAGTTTGTAATTGTATATCTTGATGACATATTGATCTTCAGTGAGACTGAGGGAGAACACTTGAGACACTTAACTCTAGTGATGAGGAGGTTGCAGCAAGAGAAGTTGTTGATAAATTTGAAGAAGTCATCTTTCATGAAGAAAGAACTCATTTATTTAGGGTTTGTGATCTCTTCAAATGAGTTGAAGATGGATCCTGAGAAGGTAAAAGCAATCAGGGATTGTCGTTGCCAAAGAACATCTTTGAGGTCAGAAGCTTCCATGGATTAGCTAGTTTTTACAGGAAGTTCATCAGAAATTTTAGTGGAATTTTTGCACCAATGATGGACACTGTCAAGAAAAGAAATAAATATTTTCATTGGATAGAGGAAGAAAAGAAAAGTTTCAAGTGGTTGAAAGGGAAGATTACCGAACAACCAGTTATGGTTTTTCCAGATTTCAGTAAAACATTTCAAGTGAGATGTGACGCAAGTGGATTTGTGATTGGAGCAGTCTTAAGTCAAGACAACAGGCCGATTGCATACTTCAGTGAGAAGCTGAACGATGCAAAGAAGAATTATTCTATGTATGATAAAGAGTTTTATGCAATCATACATGCATTGAATAAATGGAGACATTACTTGGTTCCGAAAGAGTTTGTTTTGTATAGCGATAATCACGCTTTACAATTCATAACTCGACAGGAGAAATTGAACCAGAAACATGCAAAATGGGTTGAGTATATGAAAAACTTTACTTTTATTATAAAGCACATTTCTGGAAATGCTAACAAGGTTGTTGATGCATTGAGCAGGAAATGTTTGATTCTACAAGAGTTTCGTGTGAAGACCTTAGGTTTTGATAACCTTAAGGATATGTACAGATATGATCCAGATTTTAAAGATGCTTATGAAGCATGCGAGAATCCTTTTCTAAGAGACAGAAGCCAATGGATTGAATATATGGTTCAGGATGGACTTTTATTCAAAGGAAATAAGTTGTGTATTCCAAAGAGTTCTATGAGAGAGAATATTCTGAAGGAAAATCATAGTGGAGGATTGGCTGGACATTTTGGCCATGACAAAACATTCACACAACTGAACAGTTTATACTATTGGTCAGGGATGAGGACCGATGTCAAGAATTTTGTCAACAAATGTATAATTTTCCAGCACGCAAAGGGAAGGAGACAAAATACAGGACTATATCAACCATTTCCAGTACCAAAGAGGTCGTGGGATGTGGTAAGCATGGATTTTGTGTTAGGACTGCCAAGGACATAGAGAGGTTGTGATTCCATATCCATGGTAATCGATCGATTTTAAAAAATGGCACATTTCATTCCATGTCAGAAAACCAGTGATGCAACTCACATTGCAAACCTGTTTTTCAAGGAAGTTGTTAGACTTCATGGCTTACCTAAGAGTATTGTTTCAGACCGGGATACCAAATTTGTTGGTCATTTCTAGAGGACCCTATGTAAGAAGTTGGGGACAGATTTATCTTTTATCTCATCATATCACCCTTAGAGGGACGGAAATATTGAGGTAGTAAACCGAAGCTTAGGGCACTTATTGAGGAGTTTAATAGTTGAACATCACAGTCAGTGGGATCAGATTCTGCCACAAGTGGAATTTGCGTATAATGACTCACCTAATCGAAGCACAGGACAGAGCCCATTTCATATAATGTATGGAATGCAGCCGAGAGGAGTATATGAGTTGAGAGACTTAGAGTAGATTGAATTCAGAAGTGTTGGAGCAGAAGATTTTGCAGCAGAGATGTAAGAGCTCCACAGTAAAATTAGAGAGTGGTTAAAGAATTCCAACCAGGAATATAAACGTAGATCAGATCATCACAGAAGAGAACTTCAGTTTGAAGTGGGAGATTTAGTTTTAGCGCACCTAAGGAAAGAGAGATTCCCAAGGGGAACATATAATAAGCTGAAGATGAAGAAGATAGGGTCGTGTAAGATTTTGAATAAATTTGAGACCAATGCTTATGAAATAGAATTACCGAATGGAGTTGGAATATCACCCATAATGAACATAACGAATATGTACCCTTACAGAGCCGATGGACAAGGGGGATTAGAGGATCAGAAAGAAGTTCAGTGGGTCAAACAACTGCCTGTAGCTGAAAATCCACAGATGGAAAGGATAATTGATCAGAGAGTTAGCAAGAAGACCCGAAGGAAGAAATATTTTGAATATTTGATAAAATGGAAGGGACACTCAATTGAAGATGTCAGTTGAGAAAGTGAGGTAAATATCCAGAAACATGGACAGACTGTGCAGGAGCTCATGAACAGGAGTTCATGAATTTTCCAACCAAGAGAGTATGATGCAGGAGCATCATAAGCAAGCCAGCGAAGCAAGCGCAAAAGAGGAGGACAGTTGGAGACGCACCAACACACATTTTGAGGGAATTTTGAATTCCAAAAGACAGATCATTAATGTTATAGCTAGAAGGATGTAGTTGCATTTATGTTTTAAATATTGTAAAACTGATCTTGAGCATTACTCTCATCTGTCGGATATGGAGGCATTTAATTGTAATGAATTTAAAGTAGGTAGTTTTTAATTTCGATTAGATAGCTAGAGCTATAGGAGGGAAAACTCTAGAAAGCTCCATCGCATGTATTGTATTGTAAGAAGAAAAATTATTCTCGTTTTAATTGTAAGTTGTAGAGCAAGAGAATAGGAGAATAGAGAAACAGAGATGGTAGAAGGTTGTATAAGAAGATAGTTGTTGCTATTGAACCCATGTACATGAGCACCGAAATTAATATAATAATACTTTGATTCCATTTCATGGTGTTGTCATGGTTACTGTTT
>JZKD02S2414683.1:0-17664 GCA_000966675.3 Picea glauca | reverse complement strand
CAAAAGTAAACCTTTGTTATATTAATATTTTATATTTTTTTGATGTGAAACACATATCACTAACGAATTACCTTTGTTATATTAATATTTTATATTTTTTTGATGTGAAACACATATCACTAACGATGTTCAAATGTATATAGAGATCTAGACATATCTCAATGTTCTAATGATATTTACATATAAAGAGTTCAACAACCCCTATGTGATTTGAAACAATGGTGAGCAATTGAAAACATGTTGTTAGAATATAATGGATATGCTCATTTTACCATTGACAATATCACTATTGTCACCCAACCATAGGCCGAAGCCACCCTCCGAGCACCTTAACCTTGATAGAGAATTACTCCGAAAGCAAACCCTAGGCTAGATAGCCAAACAAAGGGTAGCGCACCTTTCCCCAAGGATAGCGCACCAACAAGAGTTGATCAGATAGTCCAAACCCTAACCAAGAGATAGTCCAAGCCAAACGTGATCTGCTAGTTGTAGCAGCTGCAATGGTAGCTCTCCTCCAAACCTGCGCACAAAACTGGGGCATTGCAGTGCGCACAAGTGTTGCTCTGCAATTCTAAGACTGCCTGCCAGAATGAAGATTGGCCTCCTGTATTTATAGTAATTTTGGCTAACTGCCTGGGCCGACTTCTCATTCTGGGTATCTGTCTGTTCAGTATATATTATTTCGTATGGCCGACTTCTTCTCTTGGAGGCTAATAACCTAATACAAGTTATCTTCTTGAGCCGACAAGTCTTCTAAGGTTATTAGCCAACTCATTAGGGTTTCTTCTTGCTTCCCGGAATATTCTATTCTCATCAGGTTTACACGTGGAGATAAATACCTCCCGCAGCTACCATAATATCAACACTCCCTCCTAGCTAGGGAGGTATTACAAGTACTGGTCTTAGCACAAAACATACCATTCACCCGGTAGCATCAACATAGTTGTATAGACTAGATCATGAGCACCATCATCATCATCAGTGTCATCAAYTGCATCATCTCTCGAAACCATACTCTATCTGAGTAATCAGACATGATGCTCACTCCACAGAGTGATACAAGAGCCATTCTTCTAATCTAGAAGAGTAAAAGTTCTGAACCATTTTCTGTCTAGGAAATCTCTGTTCATCATTCATCTGGCTACTAATTATTTTCAACTCTGTTGATAGTCTTCAAGGCAATCGGAACAATATCATTCAATAGAACACAACTATGTCTATCCATAGTAGTACACAACTACAATCCAGTGGTACACTACCACACCAAGTACCACATAGATACTTGATCAAACAGTGGAATACATCCACCACAGTAGTATACATCTACTGTCTAGAAACATACAGTCTTCATAACAATCATCTAATATCAACCTACACAGAAACAATGTTATGATATAAAATGAATCATTTGGGCCATTCTTCCACTCACATCTGTGAGATCTTGGAAGAGCATCTGCCCTTGGAAGTTCAAACATCAATGATGAGATATCTGGACTATTCTTCTCAAGAAAGGAAGAATAATTGTCCTGATTTATGAGCCTAAACCATTCCTCACCCTGGGCCATTCCTCCGATACTAGACAAAGTGTAACCTGGAGAGAATGAGTCTCCCTAAGGAATGTTTGTCCCTGATTGTTGAACCTGGACCATTCCCCACCCTGGGCCATTCCTCCAACACTAAACAAAGTGCAACCTGGAGAGAATGAATCTGCCCTAAGGAATGATTGTCTGGACCATTTCCAAAGAAAATGACTGTCCTACACCAACCTCCAAAACAGACCATTCCCCATGTTAACCACAATGGGAAATCGTTGTCCGGCGAGGCGGGCCAGTCTTCTTGAGTAACCCTCAAGAAGAGAGACTTCCCTAGACCACTTCCCATGTTAACCACAATGGGAAGTTATTGTCTATGGTACATCAACAATCTGGACCATTTTCCGAACTGGAAAATGTTTGTTCGTCAGAAATCCCAATCCACTTTCCGAACTGGAAAGAATCTGCTCATCTTGGACCATTTTTCGAACTGAAAAATGACTATCCATCAATCAATAATACATTAGTGCTCCCTCCCAACTTGGGAGTCATCTCTTCCTTTTGCAATAAGGAAGTCATCTTCATGAGCTCCAGCTTGAGTACGCAAACTCTTTCATCTTGGACAGAAGCTTTACCAAAATGTTTGTTTATCTGATCATCTGTGGAGATATGTATTGGAGAAGCACTTTCTCCTTTCTGGACTTCATCACGAATAATGCAATGCTTGATTTCAAATGTACTTCGGTCTGGAACATTGGTTTTCTTTGAAGGCTTCATGTAGCTCTGCTCAATAAAGTATATTGTTGGAAAACTAGAACATATCCATGTGGCACTTCTTCTGTCATCATGATATCTGATCTTCTGAGTAATCATCTTGATACAATATCTCTGTTATAGAAAATCTTCACCACACTTCTGTTGTGCACTGAAGGTTCTCCACCAAGTTATCTTCTTCCATCTACATACAAGGGTCTCTTTCTGGTATACTTCAAAGTCTTGAGGTTGCTCTTCATACGCTCTTTGTTCAATTGCTCTAGAGAATAGTCTTTGCATTCATCTGATGTATGGCTCCAACCCATGGATATTACAGATGATATAAAGACTCATGTAGAGGTATGTCTGGTTTACTGGAACAAGTAATAGTCTTCTCCCTCCATCCGGGAGAACCTCTAGTTCAGGATCTTTCAATGCTTGCATACATACATTGTTCTTCATCACAACTTTTAGTTCCTCTGCTTGATTGTTTTTATTGAGTTCAAATCAGGTTGGTAATCTTGTGATTCTTAATACAATGACTGGTTGTTCTGGCTTCTCTTTCTTTCTTGGAATCTTCATGTTCTTCTTAATGTTTTTCTTTAGCTCTTGGGTCCATGGAGTTTCTTATAGATTTCATGCCCTAAAGATTCCACTTCTTCCTTTCATTATAGGATCACGAATGTGGATGGACAACCAGGGATACTTTAAGGCTTCTCTTCAAAGAAGACTTCTTTTGAGGTTGAACTGAACACGTACTGTTTTTCATGGCTTCTACCATGGATATATACTTCATCATCTTCAATGGATCATAGGGTTAGCTCCCTCCTAATTCTTGCTTCATGTATGAGTGCATATAATCGGCTCCCTCCGTCTAACAGAGTCCACGCTTCCGTCTGCATCCTTATTGTTTTCTACAATATATAATCGGCTCCCTTCGTCTAACAGAGTCCATTCTTCCATCTTATTGTCTTCTGCAAAACGTCATAAGTCTTTCTCCAATTTCCTCTTCATTGTTGACTTCATTCTGTCTTTGCTTATTCTATGTCTCTTCATGATTGATTCTGATTTCGGCTTATCTTGTAATAGCTTCCACATGATGTATTTTATCCTTTCATGTGTATTATCTGACTTGTATAATGATAGCAATCCTTATCTTGTNGGAACAATATCATTCAATAGAACACAACTATGTCTATCCATAGTAGTACACAACTACAATCCAGTGGTACACTACCACACCAAGTACCACATAGATACTTGATCAAACAGTGGAATACATCCACCACAGTAGTATACATCTACTGTCTAGAAACATACAGTCTTCATAACAATCATCTAATATCAACCTACACAGAAACAATGTTATGATATAAAATGAATCATTTGGGCCATTCTTCCACTCACATCTGTGAGATCTTGGAAGAGCATCTGCCCTTGGAAGTTCAAACATCAATGATGAGATATCTGGACTATTCTTCTCAAGAAAGGAAGAATAATTGTCCTGATTTATGAGCCTAAACCATTCCTCACCCTGGGCCATTCCTCCGATACTAGACAAAGTGTAACCTGGAGAGAATGAGTCTCCCTAAGGAATGTTTGTCCCTGATTGTTGAACCTGGACCATTCCCCACCCTGGGCCATTCCTCCAACACTAAACAAAGTGCAACCTGGAGAGAATGAATCTGCCCTAAGGAATGATTGTCTGGACCATTTCCAAAGAAAATGACTGTCCTACACCAACCTCCAAAACAGACCATTCCCCATGTTAACCACAATGGGAAATCGTTGTCCGGCGAGGCGGGCCAGTCTTCTTGAGTAACCCTCAAGAAGAGAGACTGCCCTAGACCACTTCCCATGTTAACCACAATGGGAAGTTATTGTCTATGGTACATCAACAATCTGGACCATTTTCCGAACTGGAAAATGTTTGTTCGTCAGAAATCCCAATCCACTTTCCGAACTGGAAAGAATCTGCTCATCTTGGACCATTTTTCGAACTGAAAAATGACTATCCATCAATCAATAATACATTAGTGCTCCCTCCCAACTTGGGAGTCATCTCTTCCTTTTGCAATAAGGAAGTCATCTTCATGAGCTCCAGCTTGAGTACGCAAACTCTTTCATCTTGGACAGAAGCTTTACCAAAATGTTTGTTTATCTGATCATCTGTGGAGATATGTATTGGAGAAGCACTTTCTCCTTTCTGGACTTCATCACGAATAATGCAATGCTTGATTTCAAATGTACTTCGGTCTGGAACATTGGTTTTCTTTGAAGGCTTCATGTAGCTCTGCTCAATAAAGTATATTGTTGGAAAACTAGAACATATCCATGTGGCACTTCTTCTGTCATCATGATATCTGATCTTCTGAGTAATCATCTTGATACAATATCTCTGTTATAGAAAATCTTCACCACACTTCTGTTGTGCACTGAAGGTTCTCCACCAAGTTATCTTCTTCCATCTACATACAAGGGTCTCTTTCTGGTATACTTCAAAGTCTTGAGGTTGCTCTTCATACGCTCTTTGTTCAATTGCTCTAGAGAATAGTCTTTGCATTCATCTGATGTATGGCTCCAACCCATGGATATTACAGATGATATAAAGACTCATGTAGAGGTATGTCTGGTTTACTGGAACAAGTAATAGTCTTCTCCCTCCATCCGGGAGAACCTCTAGTTCAGGATCTTTCAATGCTTGCATACATACATTGTTCTTCATCACAACTTTTAGTTCCTCTGCTTGATTGTTTTTATTGAGTTCAAATCAGGTTGGTAATCTTGTGATTCTTAATACAATGACTGGTTGTTCTGGCTTCTCTTTCTTTCTTGGAATCTTCATGTTCTTCTTAATGTTTTTCTTTAGCTCTTGGGTCCATGGAGTTTCTTATAGATTTCATGCCCTAAAGATTCCACTTCTTCCTTTCATTATAGGATCACGAATGTGGATGGACAACCAGGGATACTTTAAGGCTTCTCTTCAAAGAAGACTTCTTTTGAGGTTGAACTGAACACGTACTGTTTTTCATGGCTTCTACCATGGATATATACTTCATCATCTTCAATGGATCATAGGGTTAGCTCCCTCCTAATTCTTGCTTCATGTATGAGTGCATATAATCGGCTCCCTCCGTCTAACAGAGTCCACGCTTCCGTCTGCATCCTTATTGTTTTCTACAATATATAATCGGCTCCCTTCGTCTAACAGAGTCCATTCTTCCATCTTATTGTCTTCTGCAAAACGTCATAAGTCTTTCTCCAATTTCCTCTTCATTGTTGACTTCATTCTGTCTTTGCTTATTCTATGTCTCTTCATGATTGATTCTGATTTCGGCTTATCTTGTAATAGCTTCCACATGATGTATTTTATCCTTTCATGTGTATTATCTGACTTGTATAATGATAGCAATCCTTATCTTGTNAGAGCTCATTCTTCAGACTCATTACTTGTCCAATGTTTCTGACTAAGAAGAGGTTTGTTAGGGCATCGTAAATCTTCTTTGATGAGTCAACATGGGAGATGTAGTGTATCAAGTGGTCTTTTATAGATTCCACTATGATACTCATAGCATTGATGTCACTGTCTTTGAACTTCTCCATAACTGCAATGTTCTCCGGTTCCTTCTCTTTTCCTTCTTCAAACTTTGGTTTCATGATCTTTCCTTTCACGATATCCAACATTTTATTCTTGGCATGGATGAGGTCAATCCTTGTCTTCCACGCTCTGAAGTTAGAAGCTCCATCTAACGTGTTTTCTGACTTCATGGAGTAAGTCATGGCTGCTTTGACTTGGTCAACTCTAGATCTGACCAAAAACTCAAACTTGACGTCTTGGCTTGTTGAGAGTACCAGGAGATGCGCTAGACTAGGGTTCATTGATCTATTCGAAAATTAGGTCAATCCCTTCACTTAAGGTGCCTCAACAAGAGGATAAGGGTTTATGCAACTACACCTGCTAGTAACCCTAGCGGCAGTGCTATGGTGACTGCTCCTGCTAGAAACCCTAGCGACAGTTCTTCAACGAGCTTAATATCCTTATGGCTATGTTTCCTTGCAGTGGTTAGACTGAATGAAGGAGGTGTGGGCCCATAAACTGTTAGAATATAATGGATGTGCTCGTTTTACCATTGACAATATCACTATTGTCACCCAACCATAGGCCGAAGCCACCCTCCGAGCACACTAACCTTGACAGAGAATTACTTCGGAAGCAAACCCTAGGCTAGATAGCCAAACAAAGGGTAGCGCACCAACAAGAGATGATCAGATAGTCCAAACCCTAACCAAGAGATAGTCCAAGCCAAACGTGATATGCTAATTGTAGCAGCTGCAATGATAGCTCTCCTCCAAACCTGCGCACAAAACTGGGCATTGCAATGCACACAAGTGTTGCTCTGCAATTCTGAGACTGCCTGCCAGAATGAAGACTGGCCTCCTGTATTTATAGTAATTCTGGCTAACTACCTGGGCTGACTTCTCATTCTGGGTATCTGTCTATTCAGTATATATTATTTCTTCTGGCTGACTTCTTTTCTTTAAAGCTAATAACCTAATACAAGTTATATTCTTGAGCCAACAAGTTTTCTAGGGTTATTAGCCAACTCATTAGGGTTTCTTCTTGCTTCCCGAAATATTCTATTCTCATCAGGTTTACACATGGAGGTAAATACCTCCCGCGGCTACCATAATATCAACACATGTGAGATGCAAGTTCATTTTTTTTTCCTTTTTTGGACCAAACTTAAATAATTGTTATCATCTCACAGGCTAAAAAAACAAGGTACAACTGAAAGAGGCTTAGAGAATGGAAGGGCCCAGTTGCAACTAAATTCAAAAGAGAAGAAAATCATGGAGAATGGGAATAGGTCAAGTGAGTAAGCTTTTAGTTTATGCCTTGATAAATCCCCAGTAAATCATTTTTAGGATTCACAGTGTCATCCCCAAAGTTTGGTAGAGTCCTGCATCTATATCACCAAGAATCTGAACTCCTGCATCTATATCACCAAGAATCTGAACTCCTGCATCTATATCACCAAGAATCTGACTTTTTGGATGATTCTTTTGGACAATTTTGGATGGAGTCTTTGGATATCGACGTTTTATTTCTTCTTGTTCTTTCTTTTTTTCTTCCTTTTCTTGTTCTTTGTAGATTGTCTCCTCTGGATCTTCATTTGTTTGTGACTTTTCCTCTTCATGTATTGCTTCATCCAATATTACATCAATATTATCTACAACCTTGCATAATCTTTTGTTGTAGCATTTGTAGGCCTTGCTTCCATATGCATAGCCAAGAAATATACCTTCATATGTTTAGAAATCAAACTTTCTTAAATTGTCTTCAATTATCTTTATATAGCACTTGCTCCGAAATACTTTGAAGTATTTGACTGTAGTTGGTCTACATTTTCATAATTCATAAGGTGCATTACCATTGTTAACTCTAATTTGTGCTCTATTCAAAATGTAGATTGTTGTGTTGATTGCTTCTCTCCAAAAGGTGTCTGGTAGTTTGGCTTCATTCAACATTGTTCTAGCCATTTCTTGTAAAGTTGTGTTCTTCCTTTCTACAACTCCATTTTGATGTGGATTCTTTATTGACGAAAAATGTCTCTTGATTCCATGATTCTCATAGAATTCATCAAATTCATAAGATGTAAACTCACCTCCTTTATCTGATCTTAAGCACTTGATTTTTAAATGTCTCATTTTCAAATAGGGATTTCACACCACTAGAATGATTTCACGAATATCAAGATAAGCCTTGCATTAGTCATGCACCTAATAAAGAAAAACTTGCTTGACATTTCTAATAGTCAACCTCAATTTTCACTTGGATTAAGATGTGCAATTACCTTAGAGTAATACGTGTNAGAGCTCATTCTTCAGACTCATTACTTGTCCAATGTTTCTGACTAAGAAGAGGTTTGTTAGGGCATCGTAAATCTTCTTTGATGAGTCAACATGGGAGATGTAGTGTATCAAGTGGTCTTTTATAGATTCCACTATGATACTCATAGCATTGATGTCACTGTCTTTGAACTTCTCCATAACTGCAATGTTCTCCGGTTCCTTCTCTTTTCCTTCTTCAAACTTTGGTTTCATGATCTTTCCTTTCACGATATCCAACATTTTATTCTTGGCATGGATGAGGTCAATCCTTGTCTTCCACGCTCTGAAGTTAGAAGCTCCATCTAACGTGTTTTCTGACTTCATGGAGTAAGTCATGGCTGCTTTGACTTGGTCAACTCTAGATCTGACCAAAAACTCAAACTTGACGTCTTGGCTTGTTGAGAGTACCAGGAGATGCGCTAGACTAGGGTTCATTGATCTATTCGAAAATTAGGTCAATCCCTTCACTTAAGGTGCCTCAACAAGAGGATAAGGGTTTATGCAACTACACCTGCTAGTAACCCTAGCGGCAGTGCTATGGTGACTGCTCCTGCTAGAAACCCTAGCGACAGTTCTTCAACGAGCTTAATATCCTTATGGCTATGTTTCCTTGCAGTGGTTAGACTGAATGAAGGAGGTGTGGGCCCATAAACTGTTAGAATATAATGGATGTGCTCGTTTTACCATTGACAATATCACTATTGTCACCCAACCATAGGCCGAAGCCACCCTCCGAGCACACTAACCTTGACAGAGAATTACTTCGGAAGCAAACCCTAGGCTAGATAGCCAAACAAAGGGTAGCGCACCAACAAGAGATGATCAGATAGTCCAAACCCTAACCAAGAGATAGTCCAAGCCAAACGTGATATGCTAATTGTAGCAGCTGCAATGATAGCTCTCCTCCAAACCTGCGCACAAAACTGGGCATTGCAATGCACACAAGTGTTGCTCTGCAATTCTGAGACTGCCTGCCAGAATGAAGACTGGCCTCCTGTATTTATAGTAATTCTGGCTAACTACCTGGGCTGACTTCTCATTCTGGGTATCTGTCTATTCAGTATATATTATTTCTTCTGGCTGACTTCTTTTCTTTAAAGCTAATAACCTAATACAAGTTATATTCTTGAGCCAACAAGTTTTCTAGGGTTATTAGCCAACTCATTAGGGTTTCTTCTTGCTTCCCGAAATATTCTATTCTCATCAGGTTTACACATGGAGGTAAATACCTCCCGCGGCTACCATAATATCAACACATGTGAGATGCAAGTTCATTTTTTTTTCCTTTTTTGGACCAAACTTAAATAATTGTTATCATCTCACAGGCTAAAAAAACAAGGTACAACTGAAAGAGGCTTAGAGAATGGAAGGGCCCAGTTGCAACTAAATTCAAAAGAGAAGAAAATCATGGAGAATGGGAATAGGTCAAGTGAGTAAGCTTTTAGTTTATGCCTTGATAAATCCCCAGTAAATCATTTTTAGGATTCACAGTGTCATCCCCAAAGTTTGGTAGAGTCCTGCATCTATATCACCAAGAATCTGAACTCCTGCATCTATATCACCAAGAATCTGACTTTTTGGATGATTCTTTTGGACAATTTTGGATGGAGTCTTTGGATATCGACGTTTTATTTCTTCTTGTTCTTTCTTTTTTTCTTCCTTTTCTTGTTCTTTGTAGATTGTCTCCTCTGGATCTTCATTTGTTTGTGACTTTTCCTCTTCATGTATTGCTTCATCCAATATTACATCAATATTATCTACAACCTTGCATAATCTTTTGTTGTAGCATTTGTAGGCCTTGCTTCCATATGCATAGCCAAGAAATATACCTTCATATGTTTAGAAATCAAACTTTCTTAAATTGTCTTCAATTATCTTTATATAGCACTTGCTCCGAAATACTTTGAAGTATTTGACTGTAGTTGGTCTACATTTTCATAATTCATAAGGTGCATTACCATTGTTAACTCTAATTTGTGCTCTATTCAAAATGTAGATTGTTGTGTTGATTGCTTCTCTCCAAAAGGTGTCTGGTAGTTTGGCTTCATTCAACATTGTTCTAGCCATTTCTTGTAAAGTTGTGTTCTTCCTTTCTACAACTCCATTTTGATGTGGATTCTTTATTGACGAAAAATGTCTCTTGATTCCATGATTCTCATAGAATTCATCAAATTCATAAGATGTAAACTCACCTCCTTTATCTGATCTTAAGCACTTGATTTTTAAATGTCTCATTTTCAAATAGGGATTTCACACCACTAGAATGATTTCACGAATATCAAGATAAGCCTTGCATTAGTCATGCACCTAATAAAGAAAAACTTGCTTGACATTTCTAATAGTCAACCTCAATTTTCACTTGGATTAAGATGTGCAATTACCTTAGAGTAATACGTGTKATTAATGTTGATTACACTATCTTTGACTAAAATCACTAAGTGTAGCATCAAAKATGCTAGTAGTCAAGGAGAAAATTATTAATGAGAAACCAACTCAAGGTATAACCTTAGGGGAAGAGCAACGAGTTTGCAAAMAACCACTTTGAAGATCCCCTTGGGTGAGGAAACCACTAGAACTTTATGGATACTCGCCAAAGAGGCTCGCCATTGGAACAATCAAGGGAGGAAGAGATGACGACATTGCAACAAAACAAGGTAGGGTAATTGGAGAAATCACCAATAAGTGGGAAATCAATCGGTTGCAAATAAGTCTTTCAAAAAAATAAGATCATGTGGATTTGTTGTACAACACAAGACCTTATTGGTAGCAAAATGTTAATCTTACACTAAAGGGGTAGATAATAATGAGAGCTCCCCAACAACAAAGATGGCTTACATAACGTTATTATTAGCACCGATGGTTGCATAATATCTCTAGCGAGAGAAAATTGATGTGAGCACTGCATTTCTTCATAGCGACCTCAACAAACAAATTGATATCGAGCACATAGGGATTTGCAGTCGAAGGGTGCAACAACATAGTGTGTTGTTTGAATAAGTCATTATTGGGCTTGAAGCAATCTCTGAGACAATTGTACCAAAGGTTTGACTAATATATGTTGGGGCAAGGATTTGTACGTAGTGACATTGATCACTAGATTTATTACATATTAGTTGGAGATCAATTTATTGTACTCATTTTGTATGTGAATGGCACTATTGATCAATGGTAGCAAAGTATTAATCAAATTCACGAAAGTTCCAACTGTATCAACAATGTTTGACATGAAGGATCTCAATGAGGTGCATTATTGGTTGGGCAAAAGGGCAAGGAGAAACCACAATGGTCAACTTTCATAGAGTAGGTAATGCTAATCTAGGATATACTATCACATGATACATAAAAAATTCATTCCAACCTTGTGAAAAATTATGACCTCAATTTAAAAAATTAAATTAAATAACTCTTACAATGCCTTTGCATACATTTCATCATGGTTGTTCCTTGTAGGTTCTTTCTACATCTTCTAGCTAGGAAAACTCCATATAGATCATGTCATCAACAATTGATGCATCACATAACAACCATTGTTAATGTATGTTTTTTGTATTATAGTAAAAAGGGGCATGTCATGTCCATGAAAATGAGTTATTGTTGCCCTAGTAGGGTTTGATTCCCCATTAAAGATGTTCACCACATCCCCACAAGAAGACCAATTTTAGACGAAAGCCATCATAGCTATTAAGTAGATCACATCCCACTTCTTGTTAGGGGGTGAATGCTCCACACTGAAGATCCTTTCCTTTATTTTTCCAATTACTCTACCCAATCACACAAAAATGGGCAAAACCTAGAGCTTCCACTGAATTATAGTTGATTGTTTATTCATTCTTTTAGTAACCACCATATAACACTTAGAGTTCAGTTTTATCAAGCTATGTTCTAATTGGATTGAACATCTACAAACCCAAGGTCAGAACAATGATTGCTTACTCAAGGTTTGTCAATGATTGAGCTAGGTATATGGAATATCCCAAGAATTTATTCAAAACCTTGTTTGGATTTGTAGGACACATAACAAGAAGCAATGTTCAATTGCCTATAGAGATCTACATGTCTAAGTATTCCGTCGATATTTACATAAACAGTTCAACAACCCTCTGTGAATTGAAACAATGGAGAGCAATTGAAAACATAGGAGATACTAGTTCATTTTGTTTTCTTTTTAGGACAACATTTAAGTAATTGTTATCATCTCATAGACCAAAAAAAGGGTACACTTGAAAGAGGCTTGGACAAAGGAAGGACCCAGTTGCAACTAAATTCAAAAGAAAAAAAAAAATCATGGGGAATGAGAATAGGTCAAATGAGTAAGCTTTTGGTTTGTGCCTCGATAAGGCTCAGGAAATCATTTTTAGGATTCATGGTGTTATCCTCAAAGGGATGTATAAGAGTGCATTACAAAGAAGATCAAGTATTATCTGTACGATACATTTGTGGATGTATAAGAGTGCATTACAAAGAAGTCAATCGATGTCTTGCAAGTCTCATTCTGATGGTTCAAATCCTACAGAATTTATTTATTAATGTGAGTAAAATTAATTAAAAACAATTATCTCTACATGAATTGAAGTACCCTTCAAAAGAATTGAGGAATTAAGTGGCAATTGATTCCTTATTTGACAATAATTGTACATCCCAATCCCGGAACTAAATGTTTGATTATTCATATCATGTTTTGTAGTGTATTTAACCAGCATGTATCTGTTGATATTATGGTAGCTGCGGGAGGTATTTACCTCCACCTGTAAGCCTGACAAGAATAGAATATTCCGGGAAGCAAGAAGAAACCCTAATTAGTTGGCTAATAACCCTAGAAGACAAGTCCATTCAAGAGGATAACTTGTATTAGGTTATTAGCCTCCAAGAGAAGAAGTTGGTTGAAAGAAATAATACATACTAAATAAATAGACACCCAGAATGAGAGTCGGCCCAGGCAGTTTGCCAGTTTTAGTATAAATACAGGAGGCCAGTCTTCATTCTGGCAGGCATTCTCAGAACTGTAGAGCTCACTTGTGTGCACTACAATTAGCCAGTTTGTGCGCAAGTTTGGAGGAGAGTTGTCATTGTAGCTACTGCAACTAGCAGATTACGTTTTGGCTTGGACTATATCTTGGTTATGGTTTGGACTATCTGATCAACTCTTGCTTGGTGCGTTATCCTTGGAGAAAGGTGCGCCACCCTTTGTTTGGCTATCTAGCCTAGGGTTTGCTTCCAGAATGATTCTCTATCAAGGTTAAGGTGCTTGGAGGGTGGCTATGGCCATTAATATCATAGTGGACTCTATAAAAGACCACTTGATACCCTACATCTCCCATCTTGATTCATCTAAGAAGATGTATGATGCCCTAACAAACCTCTTCTCAGTCAGAAACATTGGACAAGTAATGAGTCTGAAGAATGAGATCTGTGATATGAAGATGAATGATGACGACAACATAACATCATACTTTGTGAGGATCTCTCAGTTAAGAGATCAACTACAAGCCATTGAAGAGATCACCTCAGAGAAGGAACTGGTAAATATAGTACCCAATGGTCTTCCCAAGACATGGGATGCATTTGTCGCAAGCATGAACACAAGGAAGGAGTATCCTACATTTGAGGAACTTTGGACTTGATGTGCACAAGAAAGAATCAAGGAATAGTGAAAAAGAGAAACCTCAAAAGAAATACGATGATCAAGCCTTCACAACAAGATTCAAGAATTCCAGGAACAAAAAGAAGTTTGGAAAGAAGCCAAATCAAAAGAAGGACATGTCATAAATACAATGCTTCAACTGTCGAAAATATGGTCACTACAAGAATCATTGTCCCGAGCTAAAGAAAAGGAAGGAGACACACGAAGCATCAGTTGTTGAAGAAAGGAAACCCTCAAGGAAGACCAAGCAGGATAAAGCAGACTTCTTCCTCTAAAGACAAGGTAAAAATATTCTTCATAGTTATTGTACATACCTTGTTTGCGTAGTCTTTGTACATATCTTGTATATCTATTTCTTAGAAGATAATATGTTCCAAGAGAAACTATACCTATGCAAGAACAACAAGATAAGGATTCCTATCATTATGACTACAAGTCAGACAATACACATGAAAGGATGAAGTACATCAAACAATTCATGTGGGAGTTATTACACAAGTAACATCTGCAAGATAATCCGAATTCAGAATCAATCTTGAAGAAACCTAAAAGAAGTAAAAACAGAAAGAAGTCAGTAATCAAGAGGAAATTGTAGAAAGACTTATGACACTTTGCAAAAGGCAATAAGGATACAGACGAAAGCGTGGATTATGTTAGATGGAGGGAGATGATTATATACATGAACTCATACATGAAGCAAGGATTAGGAGGGAGCTAATCCTATGATCCATTGAAGATGATGAAGTATGTATCCATGGTAGTAGCCATGAAAAGCAGTACGTGTTCAGTTTGACTTTAGAAGAAACCTTCTTCGAAAAGAAGCCTTAAAGTATCCCTGGTTGTCCATCCACATCCCATAATGAAAGAAAGAAGTGGAATCTTCAGGGCATGGAATCCATAGAAAACTCCATGGACCCAAGAGCTAAAGAGAAACACGAGGAAGAACATGAAGATTCCAAGAAAGAAAGAAAAGCCAGAACAACCAGTCATTGTATCAAGAATCACAAGATTACCAGCTTGATATGAACTCACTAAAAGTAATCAAGTAGAGGAACTGAAAGTTGTGATGAAGAACAGTGTATGAAAAGACTTATGAATGTAAACATTGTGAGATCCAGAACTAGAAGTTCTCCCAGATGGAGGTAGAAGACTATGATGATTGCTTGTTCCAGTAAACTAGACATACCTCTACATGAGCCATTATATCGTCTGCAATATCCATGGGATTGACAAAGACTGTTCTCCAGAATAATTGAACAAAGAGGGTATGAAGAGAAACCTCAAGGATTTGAGATATATCAGAAAGAGACCCTTGTATGCAGATGGAAGAATACAACTTGGTGGAGAACCTCCAATGCACAACAAAAGCGTGGTGAAGACTTTCTATAACAAAGATATTGTATCAGAATGGTTACTCAGAAGCTCAGGATGATGGATTGCTAATCCATGACAAATTCTCATGATGACAGAAGAAGTACCACTTGGATATGTTCAAGTTTGACCCTTGGCATGATGTTATGAGCTAGCAGGAAACAAAGATGAATCCAACAATGATATACTTTATTGATCAGAGCTATATGAAGGCTTCAGAGAAAACCAATGTTCTAGAAAGATAGAAGCACAATTGAGATCAAGCATTACATTCTTCCGCATGAAGTCCAGAAAAGAGAAAGTGGTTCTCCAATATATATATCTTCACATATGAGCAGATAAGCAGACATTTTAGTACAGCCTCTGTCCAAGATGAAAGAGTTTGCATACTCAAGCTAGAACTTGTGGAGACAACTTCCTTATTGAAAAAGGAAGAGACGACTCTCGGGTTGGGAGGGAGCACTGATGTATTATAGACTTATGGACAATCATTTTTTCAGTTCAAAAAATGGTCCAGGATGAGCAGTTCATTTCCAGTTCAGAAAATGGTTTGATATCTCTGATGGATAGGCATTTTCCAGTTCGGAAAATGGTCCAGATCGACATTCCCTTTCGATACTTGAATCTCACTATCCTTTCTGAGCTTGAATCACGATATTCAACCTCTCGAACCTTCAAACTCCCACGACTCTGAGACCTTAGAGAGCTACTCTTTCTTGCATAAGGTTTCCAGACCCGGATCGCATGAACCTTTAGACGGTTCCTAGTCGAGTCTATGGGTAAAGGTTCGGTGCGGTTCCAAGGTTTATGGGGTAATTCCCGGGGAAGAGTACTCTCGAGGTGCCTTCTTGGAACATTACGAGAATCAAGCAAACAAAACGACTCTCGGTGGAGCGAACTCATGCCCCAAACTTAATCATTTGTACAGAAACCAACTATGGCATGTAAGTGTACAGATGCATCCATTATTTCCAGTCTAAAACACCAGGCAATCAATCCACACAGAAATCATTATGGGCGTATAAACATGAGCATGTATTCATGATAATTCAATTCAAAATACAAGGCATAAAACACTTATCAGATCCACCAGGCGTGATGCAACTGCTAAGAGGGGTGTTCGTTTCCACCCAACCATAGGTTCAATGACTCCAAAAGGATTTACCACTAGCCACCCCCGAGCTAGACCACGATGCTTTGAGATTCAGTCTCCTACTTCCAGCTCAATGGAAATCCAGGACGAAGGTTACTCTCCTTCTCCTGATAGAGAAAAATAATTCCAAGACGAAAGTTACTCTCCTTCTCCTCTGTTCAGAACTCCCCGTGTTTCCAGAGTTTCTCCGGTTCTCTTCCGTGATCCCTGTCGCGCGCGTTCTCTTTTTCTCTCTCCCTCCCACACTTCCTTTCTTGCCTTTTTCTGCAAGATTGCATGTGGTGTGAATTCCCCCGTCCGTGGTCAGGTTTGAGAGCTTCTACGAATGGGCGGTTCACCCCCATCCCCTAATTAACTCTTGAGGAGCCTCCCCACCTACCATCATGGCGGGTAATTCATTCCAGGGTCAGAGAGTTGCTTTGGTCTTTGAGCAAGTAAAAACCAGTACAGTATTGGCTCGGTGGAAGTTAACGCAACCATTCCAGGTCCCTTCCACCCCCTCTCATTAGCCATCATGGTCTCTTTTAGCACATCCCCCTCCCAGCAGTCATGCAACACATATTCATAACATAATTTACATTCTTCAACCTTTTACACAAAGGTCCGTCAAATCAAACATTCACATCTTTGAGTTTGCCATAGTTCTTGGCCAATATAGTTATTTTTACAGACTGGGGGAAACAAGGTGTTACAATTCCCTCCCACTTAAAGGAACATCGTCCTCAATGTTCTATCTATCAATACGATGCATATGTACAAAAGTAAACAAATCGGATATGCTTGTTTCATGGCATCTTCCATTTCCCATGTAGCCTCATCTGGGCCAAAATGTTTCCACTGTACCTTGACCTGTGCAAGGGTTCAGTTTCTGAGTGGGGTTTCCTTTCTGTCCAATATACATTGAGGTTCTGGCAGGAATTCTCCCTCCGGTTCCACCTGGATCACAAACCAGTCAATTATATGATTAGAATCATGTACATATTTCTTCAATAATGAAACATGGAAAACATTATGTGTTTTTACTGTGGGAGGAAGTGTTAGCCTATAGGCTATAGGTCCCACTCTATCTAGAACTTCAAAGGGTCCACAATACTAAGGTACCAACTTGGCACAAGCTCCCATCCTCAGGGAATTCTTCATGGGCCTGACTTTGAGATATACGTGGTCTCCCGTCTTGAATTCTCTTGAAATTCTCTTTCGGTCGGCGTAACTTTTCTGTCTATTCTGAGCAACCTTTAGATTTTGTTTTATCTGAATCACTTGTTGTTCCATTTCTTTCAACATGTCGGGTCCAATAGTAATTATATTTACAAGATTACCCC
>JZKD02S2414672.1:0-16551 GCA_000966675.3 Picea glauca | reverse complement strand
AGAAGAGGTCATGATTGGATGAGACAAGATCCATTTTCAGAGTTCTAATAGTCATTTTTGGGGTTTTTATGTATTCTGAACCCAATGGTACAGTCTGTAAATCCATTGGAGTTGATCAGCAGCTTGTAAAAGAACATTTGACAAACTAATCCCAAAGAGCCAAGTCCATTGAAGGAGGCTCAAGGAGATGTAACCCAGGGAGGGGTGAACTCCTTTATCATCTTGGTATTCTTGTGAGTTTGATGTGTTATTTTCTGCAATTTATGTTGTTGTGTATTTGTTTATAACACATATTTAATCTTTTAAAAGAACATTTCCTCACACATGAACATTGACAAGAAGAAGCATGAACTTAACACATAAACCATCTTGCATATTTTAACACATGAAGCAAGGTCCTGTAAGGTTTATTTTGTTGAATTAGAGGGTGCTTGCATAGCATAACAAGTCAGCCTTCTATTTTCAGATCAGCGCACAATTGGGAAAATAACAATCCTCCCAAAATGAGATGATCAAGAAAATGCATATTATGGGACAACAATTTTCTACCTCTTCCCTACTCGAATTTCGATCTTCATCCAATCCAACCCTCGAGGTTCATGGAGGTAGTCCATATCGATTCCTCAATATCAACCCACTGATGGTAATCCCTTCAGTCTCGACCAAAACCGAATTGGATTTGTCACAAGTCCCTACACAAGAACTCCATACCTTTATAAATAACTTGGTCCAAGATATCGTGGAATTCCATCAATCCATCAACCAGGAACATGCTCAGTTATTCCTCCTATATGAATAGTAAATTTCCAATCATGATGCTACGTGCTCCCAGTTACAACAGGAATCACACATGCATCATAAAATCAAAGAGGCCCCGAACAAGCTTCATGACTTACCTAGGGACAAAGTCATGGCGCATGTCGAAACTAAGGGCCATTATGTAGCCATTCTCACTGAACACACTAAAATGGCCACTATTCTTAACAAGGCCTATTCCCAAGTTTCCTAGCAAGACCGATACAACCATATCTTCCTGCAGTGCAAACACTGCAAGTGATAAATGAGTAGGTTTGGGTTCTAAGGTCCTAGAATAGTAACCTCCATGCACAACTACAACAAGTAATGACATGGAACTCCACACTCTAAAAATAGATCGATCATGCCACAATAGTAATTCAAAAGGGTCAAACATGTGCCGAAGATTCCATCATGCTGATCACTCAAAGATACAACATATGAGACCACTTACATAGTCCTCCCGAGATCACTGATATCTATGATAAGAATTGCACGGTAGAAGATTCATTTATGCAACAACAACGTGATGTAAGTTCCTTGCCTCCCAAAGAATGCACTGCCGTGATGCTCACCATTTCTTCCAGAAAGGAGGAGATCACTGTCGCTCGGACCAAGCAACTAAGAATGAAATATTTAATCACTTATATGGCCGACACGGTCTTTGAATCGTATACCTAGCTCTCATACCTTCACATTGCGGCCACCTCTCTCATTGAACAACTTAACAACATAGACTTAACACTTTCTCGGGTCACAACTAGAGAAGCTGAGGAAGTTGTTTGGCTTACAGTCTATCGTTGAAGGGTTTTGAGTACCCTTCCTGCTTCCGATTTGAATGAACTTTCATTTTGTCTTTATCTTTATATTTTTAATATTGATGACTACTGCCATCTTGCACAATAAGTGCATGCTCCTTTGGGCCTTTGATTTTTCCCATATTGATGAGCTTGGTCTACTCTTGTGTCAGCTATTCGATAAATTCCTCAAGAGAAGGCATCTTCCAGGTGGCTCTAGAGACAAATTTGACCGAATGGAATGTGGATACAAATACTGAGAATTAAGGACCAATTTTGGAGAGAATAGTGAGAACCATTTGTTTCTCCTCATTAGATTTATCAACCCCGGAAGCCTTGAGTTGCGATAGTAAATCCTTATGTTTTGTAAATAAATCTTGGATATTGTCGAAGATTTTTGGATTCAATGTGAATAATTCCAACTCGAGCATGTGTCCCCTCATCTCATATTGTTTTCTAAAGAGCCCTTCCATGGTGGTATAGGATTCATTGGGGGTTTCAGAGGAATATATGTGAAAGAGGAGATCAGGAGAAATGAAACTGCAAATTGTCCTGAATGCTTCATCCATTCGATATAGATACTTGGATTTTTCTATGGTTGATGTTGGTTTTGTCTCTATGTTCATGGTTAACCTTTACAATCCTTTTCTTCGAATATGCATGATCTTATTATCCTTCCATACAAAGAAGTTGTAAGGTGTAACAATGAATTCTTTTGGGAATTCCATTTTTCGTTGTCTCCAATCTTCGGTACCTGCAAAAAAACATTTGGTGTGTGTTTTTCCTAGCAATCTGTTGGATATGATACCATGTAAATGTGTTGAACCTGCAAAAAATATATCTAGCTGGGAATTGACATACACAGTGGCAGAGAAAATAGAAGAAAATAGAATCTTGAGAGAAAGAATGGAAGAATTCCCATTAACCAAATGAATAATTGATTATTTACACATTAAATACTTTGTATAACTCAATCAATTAGCACTGAAGGAGAAGCCAATGTGCCATAGTGGTCGTATAGAGTGATCTGTACACACACCAATAGTTAGGGGAGTAAACTGCCACCTAGTCTAGTCTCTCAGGCAGTTACAGGAGTGAACTACCACCTAGATGAGTTAACTAGTCTATTAGTATTCAATTAACTGATTGAAATAGAGTGAAGTGAGGAGGAGATCAAGGAATCATGAGTAATGCACTAGTCTGGTGATGATCCCAAGGACAATGCACATTAGTTGGTGATGATCCCAATGTTTCATGGTGATAATACCAATGTAGCATCTAGACTCCACTCAACTGATCAAACTGAAGTGAAAACTGAAGAGAATATTCTCCCTAGAGGAATATTCTTCCTAGAATATAGGATACTGAATAATAACTAATAAACATAGGAAAAACCTTAGGAAAAATAAACCTTAGGAAAAATAAATCCTAGGTATGTGTGAAGTAACTCCAACATTGAGCAAAAGAAAACTATAAAAGGCATCAACTACACTATAATTAGAGTTTGACAGTTCACTAGTAAGAGTCGGTGTGTCATAGGGCTGAACACTATGCTCACTCTGAGCCTATTGTAATGATGCATTATTGTTTGAATATACATAGAGTCTATTATAAATCTGTAGTATGAAGGAGTTGTGCATTGCACACTAGTTTGTATTACTAAGAATTTATATGAAGGAGACCTAAAACTCTAATGTTACCACTTATGGCCTCCATGATGTATACTATATGTTTGGGTTGAATGGAATGAAAGGAATAATAATGTTGTTGCAATTATGATCTAATTGGTGTTTATTATACATTGTTGAGTTACGTGTGTGTATAGTTTTAATTCTTAGTCCTTATGAGTTATCCATGATAATATGCATCTGTACCAATTGAGATGGATAATCATATGTTTTTCTTTCATCCCCATCACAAGACCTTATGGTCTTTGCGATGTCCTTTGCATATTAGGTGAGACCTTCCTTGACCCTGGTTGAGGATTGATATCTCAATGCTTTGGGGTTGTTGTTGGTCAACTCTTAATGAACCATGGGTATAAAATTCCCAACATGAGGAAGGATGTGTGCAAGCATGAAATGAGCCAACTTGGATAAAGCACCCAACCCATATGTTTTTCTGAGTTGCTTTTACTGCTCCTTTTGGGACATTATTAATATAGATATGAAAATGGTGTTTCACTATGCCCATCAATCCCTAAGGATAGGAGGGAACCAAAACTCCTCCTACCTTACCTTGATTCCTAAAGAAACTAATCCAAATTCCTTCTCCCAATTCTGACCTACATCTCTGTGCAATTCAACATATAAAACCCTAACCAAAATCATTGCCACTCTCCTAAAAAGAGTCCTTTCAAAGCTTATCTCCCAAAACCAAGGTGGGTTCATGTAGGAATGAAAAGTTATGGACAACATAGTTCTCATTCAAGAGGTGATTCACACAAGCTATCAAACCAAAGGAAAAGGTATGGCCATCAAATTAGATATGAAAAATTCTTTTGATTGTTTCAGACACTTCTTTCTTTTTCAGGTCATGGAATATTTTGGTTTCAACCAAAATTTTATAAGATAGATATCAACTTGTATTAGCAGCCAATGAATTTCTCCCCTAATAAACGACATACCATCAACCTTCTTTCAAGCAAGTAGAGGCATTTAAAAGGGCTATTGTTTATCACCCCTTGTTTTCATCATTGTAGCTAAATACCTTAAGAGAAAGTTGGAGCAAGAGAGGGTAAATGGAACTCTCCCGAGTCTTCAAATAGTACGAGGAATAAAAAAAATCATTCATTCACAATTTGTGAAAGATACCCTCTTAATGGGGGGGAGCCTCAACAACCATCCTTGCTCGCTTCAAATGCATTATGGACTCCTTTCTTGATGCCTTAGATGGACAAGTTAGAAAAAGGAAATGTCAAATATTTGGTTGGAACATCTCTCCCATAGCTTCGAGAGAAATAACACGTGTCTACCAATTCCCTTTAGTAGAAAATTGATTATCCTTCAAGTATTTAGGGATTCCAATATCCTTCAGATACTCACACATGCAGGTCTGGTAGAAAATCCTAGAAAAAATCAGCAAGAAGTTAACACATTGGGGAACTTATTCATATTTTATGAGAATAATGAAATGAATACAAATCTATATTATTAAAACAAAGATACAGTAAAACATGGTTTCTATTCAATAAAGAAATATGTTGAAACTGTAAAATGCAGACTAAAACAAGATTGTTAGAATGGTGGTAGCTTATCTCTAAGAATATATGTGAAGACTTCACTCATTCAGAAGAATATGAGTATAATGAGGCTCCAAAGGCCTTTTTACATCAAATATGAATGCCAAAACCCTAGACATCCAAAAACCTAACCCTAGGAAATGAAGCGCCAAAAGTCATGTGGGCCCCATTGGGGTAAGTTGGTACATCAAMTTCCCGAGGTCGTAAATTTTGCATACGATATCYAGTTTAGGTGTTCTATACCTCGTTGGAAAGGTCTATCCGAGAAGTACAACATTTGSTGTGGTTTCCTAAAATTMCAAAAAAAACATYGTTTAGGGCCTCAAAATGGCCTCAGAAGTTTGGGACTCCAAAAACTGTAAAAAAAACTAACAAAATGAAAATTGTAACTGCCAAGATGAAAGTTGTATATGAGCCAGTTGGAAGAGGTGGGTGGCCACCGATATCCACCTAGATAAATCCTTCCTCCTTAGGAARCAATGGTCTCCATTGCATTGATTTCCCCCATCAAATGAGAAAATTT
The DNA here is from genome assembly GCA_000966675.3 of Picea glauca. NCBI lineage: Eukaryota > Viridiplantae > Streptophyta > Pinopsida > Pinales > Pinaceae > Picea > Picea glauca. The sequence goes on along the minus strand of JZKD02S2414672.1, from coordinate 11,195 downwards.
MTGTTGAATCAATTATTTAGGRATTCCAATATCCTTCAAATCCTCACACATGCAAGCCTAGTAGAAAATCCTATAAAAAATCATCAAGAAGTTAACACATTGGAGCACCCAATGGATAAAATGAACATCTTGAATAATCTTGATCAAATTTGTTGTATTAGCGCTTCCTATTTACCAAATCCCTATGCTCCTCACTCCAAAATGCATTTCCAATCAAATAGCTAGAAGAATTTGTACCTTCCTATGGAAAGGAGGGAAAACAATGCAAAATAAGTCTTACTTGGTAAAATTGTTATGGAATTTGATCACTGGAAAATACACCTTGTGGAAACAAGCTCTCTGGAAGAAATGTTTTCGAGGGAATAAAAATACAAATGAATACCTGCAAACCAAAGTGAAAATTGACTCTCCAATATTCAAACTTCTAATAGCTACCAAACCTCTAATATTCACCAATATGAATTGGATACCGTCGAATGGGTGACGAATTAACCTATGGGGTGATCAAGTCATGTAAGTGGAGAGGCATCCCATAATTGAAACACTTCACATTCTACGCCCTTGGATGAATAACCATGGATTATTCACCCTCTATAATCTCTATGTTTGGTCAAGAGACAGACTATGGGATAACTAGAAACAATTGAAAGTTCTTGCATACCTACAAGATTCAATCGACGCCTTCCTTTAGTCGCTTCAGGGTTGCGCCCCCAAAATTTGACATCTCATTGACTCAAGAGGATTGGGGAGTGTGGATTACTCTATTAAAAGAGGGTATCATCACCTAGCTAGTGCATATCTTCAAACAAATATGAGAGCATGTGAAATCCTCTCTGAATATATGAGGCCCAAATTTGCTAGAGAAAACAAACAGTGGATATGCAAGAAGCCAATTGGTCGGCCATCCTACAACTAATGATAAGCCAACAAACTGCAACCAAATCTTCAACCAACACACCAAAATGGGGGTTATGTCTACCAAGAGAAGATTTTCGATACTAGCAAATGCAACAAAAGGATTAAATTCTTTTTTTCGATGGAGCATCTCAAAGAAACCCAGGGGTGGTAGGTGAAAAGGGGACAATAAGTTATCCCAAAGGACATATCATCTTAAATTTTGCATGGGTTCTTGGAACAATGACCAATAATAAAGTGAAAACAATTTTTCTTTATTAAGGAATCAGACATGATCTTCTGAAAGGGATTTGAAGAATCATAATTTGTGGTGACTCTATGATTCTCATAAGAACCATTATGAAACAAAACATAACTAGAAGAAATATATACGAGGGTGATCTCACACATATCCAGACTATTCTCTGTATATTTCAAAACTATATTATATTCCACATCAAGTGGGCGCTGAATATTGTGGTAGATCAGATTACCAAGGAAGGATCCACCTTAAGGAAAGGTGAAATGAAGGTTAATGGAGATTGAAAATCCCATCCCATCCCTTAAATGTTCCATTGATTATTGCAATTAATATTGGTATAAGGTGGCCTTGGAATATCAACCTCCAAGGACTTTGACGTGACTCCCATATTCATTTTTTATTGTGTAAGAAAGGTGTTCCTCTCTCTTGTGTAATGGATAAGTACCAAGAATCACATGACTCTACACTTTTCATCAAGCCCAGAATGAAGGCATCATGATGTGAAAGAGTTTGAGTTTGAAACACCACACTCCACAGGAAGAAAATGTTACTCCTTATGGTTAGAGAAACTTTCATACCAGTTTTTATGTTTTTTCAAACAATTTTGTTAACTAGAGATTGGGAAACCCACCTTTCCCAGGCATCAGGCATCGATGTACAAGATCCTTTAAGGAGACTCGGACATTAACAACATAGTGGATAATAAAACCAAATAACCCTCCCAATCATCTACAAGTCGATTCTATCTATCCCTTCTTCCTTTCTTGTTCCCTTTGCGAGTTTACTTTGGACCACCCTGTTGGAAACAAAGCACTCGGGGTTTCATCTCTAAATCCCTCCAATTAATTTGACCAAATTTAGCTTCCTTTGTTTATCACCGGTGTCTATCTTTCCCAACGGAAACCATTAATTTGTTTGCCTTGTCACCCTGTGACTTGGATATCAACAAAAAAGTGGGAATTACAAGGAAATTACAACCACTATACATCTGGAACAAGCTCCAAATACACCAAAATAGGGTCGCTATGGCATAAATCATTGCCATCGCTGGAAGCACACACCACATAGAGACAAATTACAGGCATCCAACACACAGTGGTAAAATTTTGAGTGGTCCAAAACAAAGGAATATCGGAACACAATGGACCCATCTTGGTCAGACATTAAAATAATTCTAAGAAGACACAAGGACATGGAAGAGGAAAACAGATTGATCCCGCTCAAGTGGACAACAAGGTAAAACAAGTTGGCGCCAAGGTTAATGGACATGAACAAGTAAGTTGAAGTTGCTTCAGTGAGTGGAAGAAATAGAAAAAGAAAAAAATGAGACAGATGAACTAAAGAAAGTTGTAGAAACTCTCATGCAGTGAGTAGAGGTTTTAAAAATTGAATGCCATCAGCTGGGAGCATAAGCATTTCCATGTCATTTGAATATTGGTTCCAATTCATAGCAACTAACAAATTCACCATCGAAAGGACAAAATGGAACTCTGGGAGACAAAGACACATCTTTGGAGATCGAAGATCAGGAGTTGAATCAAGGAGAAATCAAGTCACTACCCCTTAATGAGTTTATTGTATAATTATGTGGTCCAAAACAAAGACATCTTCGAACACAATGGACCCATATTGGTCATACATTAAAATAATTCTGACACAAACTGCTTTCTTTTTCTCTCTGGTTTTGTAGAGGGGCTCTCTGTCTAGGTTTTCGCTAGGCGCATCCCTAAAATCCATGGAGAAATACGAGCACGGGTGAGAGCCACTTCCAGGGAGAGCGAGCTCTGCACTGTGGCAGGAGAAGGGCGAACAGGGGTCCAGCAGATGGCAGTGCAGGAAACAAACCCTCTGGTCTCTGCAGTGCGGTGGGTATATACAATGAGTATGGGAGAGCGAGGGCTTTGTGTGGTAGCAGAAGAAAACCTGCACCACCCTATTCAGGGTTGAGCTTTAGCTCAAGCTGTAATGACTATTTTATGCTTCCAGGGCAGCCTTTGTTTTGTTGTTAGATGGCTCGACTCCGGGGGTGTGGGGTGTTTATCATCTGAGTTTTGTGGTGCTGGAGACTTCGAGGGTTTGTTGCAGTGGGTGTTTTGTCTTCCCTTCGGTTTTTCTGGACCCTCTTGACCTCTTCCTCCTTGGAAGGAAGAGGATTTGGACCAGAGCTTTGAGGTCCACACTAGGGGCGTGCGGTGTTTTGGTTAACATTTTAAGGTCCTTTGAGGACGTGCGGTGTTGGGTAAACACTTTAAGGTCCTATGGGGGCATGCGACTTCTGGTTTAGTTTATTTTCTTATGTTTGTTGGGGTTTATATCCCTGTTTTGTATCTCTTTTTGCAGCATGTGTGTTGGTTATCATCTCTAGTGACTTTTTGGTTACTTTGGGGATGTAGTAGTTTATCTTTATGAGCATGGTCTATGGACTAGTTTTGCTATGAATATTTGTATGGTCAAGAAGATGTAGAAAACTATATTTTCACTAATATAATTGAGCGAATTTTCTTTTGAAAAAAAAAAGTAATGTGCAATCTAACTCTCTATCTTTTTTATAGTTATATAAATGTATACATGTAATTACACATATAAGGAGTAAGGATAATTACATTAACCCTTACCCTTATATATATATATATATATATATATATATATATAAACCCTAAGAATTACTTTGAATGGACTAAACATCAATTATACTTTTCAAATATAATATATACGCTAACCCTAATAAAACTACACCAAACTACACTGCTAGATTATTATTATTTAACTTTTAAGTTGTTCCAGAGAAACGCTCTAATGGGGTGCCTCTCCAACTTAAATTTCAATGTACTATGCCATAAGAATCATCCCAAACCTGTTTCTTTAGCTCGAAATTCCCTTAGAGTTTATTGTATATATCTAGAGCCGTGAAGGGTTAATAGCACAAGACAGATATAAAGTAAATCTGAATTTTATGGAATTTCAGGAGACTTTGACTAAAAGGAAACATAAAATACATAATTATAATAATAAAATAAATTATATATCAATAGCATGTTTGGTTGTTATTGATTTATTGGAAAGTTATTACTAGATGATTTTCACATTAATATAATTCTATATTTTGAATAAAAAAAATTCAAGTTGGGTTTTTCAAATTGTATGAAAAGATTGCAATGATCCAGAATACATTGCATTTGGTATATGGACATAGTGTAACAATAACAACAATTTGGTATATGGACATAGTGCAACAATAACAAGAAGCTTTGAATCCATGATTAGGGGAAAAATATAGTATATGGAAAATCATTAATAAATTGAAATATTTTTCAAAACAATATGAAAATTTCAAATATGGGTGGAGTGCAATTACTAACAAACTTTGAATTAATAGTTAAGTAAAAAATACAGTATATAAAAATTCATTATTGAGCTAATTGTTTTTCCAAACAATGTGATTTTTTCAATGTCTTTGAATTTTCCAAAAATCCTTTAGATATTTGAATCCAAATATTTTTGAGATACATCTATGAAATCTAGGGTACATACCCTACTTACTATATAATCTAATTATTTTTTATTTAATTTTATTTTATTGGAGAGAGATTAATATGGCATGTTTGGTTACTATTGATTTATTGGATAGTCATCATTAGATGATAACCACATTAATATAATTTTTCTCTTTGAATAGAAAATTTCTAACTGTTGTTTTCCAAATAGTGTGAAAAAATTCCAATTGCATGTAATGTCTTGCATTTAGCATATGGACAGACGCAACAATAATTACAAGCTTTGAATCCATTAGTAGGGGAAAAATATAGTACATAATAAACCATTAATGACTTGCAATATCTTTCCCAACAATATGAAAAATTTCAAGTGGCCAAAAATGGTTTGCATTTGGTATAAGTGCAACATGGTTAAAAAACTTTAAATTCATGATTATATAAAAGAATTTGTTTTCCAAACAATATGAAAATTTTCCAATGGCTTAGAATGGTTTGCATTTGGCATATGGATGCATTGCAGTTTCATTAACAATCTTTGAATCTATGGTATGGAATGAAAACCATTAATGATATGAAATATAAATAGCAAATAAAATTTGCAACATAAAAAGTGAAAATAAAAATATTTAATATCAAATTTGTTGGAATAATTAATTCATACATGTCTTATTTTTAATGTGGGATTCTTCATAATGTGGTTTGGTAATGTATTGTTTATTGTAATGTAGAAATTATTCTCTACTTGAGTTGTTTGAATCTATTATCTAGGAGGTTGTTAGCTAGTTGGTTGTGAGAGATTCTCTCAAACTTAATCTCCTAGTTTGGTGTGTAGTTGAAATATTTTCTCAAACTCTCCTTGTAGATTGAGAATAAGTTAGATATGATGACAACTTGTGAACTCTATATAATGGAGTCATAATCTATTGTAAATAATTCAATAATTCAATAGATTTTTGTTTGTGTGTGTAATAATGTCTCATCTCTCATATTTTATCTTGGTATTTGACTCCCTCACATGAGAGCCCAAGAATATGAGGGAGATTTCAATTTTAATCCTCTATAAATATGTTGGATTAGATTAAGTGAGAGAATATTATTTGTTTTGTGAGTAATTGATGGAGTGTGTGTTTGGTGTGAAGATTTCTATGTGCCTAAGATATTTTCCCACAAATTTTCTTTCCATGAGAGGTCATGGTGTAAGATTGACTTGGATACATTCAGTAACTATACTATTTCCTAGAGAACTCGCGAACATCATGGTGGGGTACCTAGGTGTCTCGGTAGATGGAATTATGTTCATAGGATGACCATTTGTTCAGTATTTGCACTCAAATTTCAATTTATTTCTTGGTATGAATGGATCAAGTAAAAGTAAAATCTCAATATGGATAATTGTCTAGTTAGTTCAGAAGTTGTGGATCTAGGGAATGATCTCTCATTAGTTATTGAAGACATGTGAGTGGTCTTCTAATGAGGTTACCTGAGATGTAGGTGTGTGAGTTGTTGTCCAGTAATTGATTAAGGAGATCTGTGATTCAAGAGTTTAGGGAGGGAACTCGAGAATTCGACTTGGGAGCTACACATTTATGAGAGTTAAGAGAGAGCTTGATGGACTTAGTAGCCTGGAATATTTTGAAATGGTTAAGGAATAATGATGAATACCATACCTGAGAGAGATCAATACAAGTACTCGTTAAGGGAGGGGTGGATTAATTAACTCCTACTTGTTTTAATGTTAACGTGGGATTCTTCATAATGTGGTTTTCTAATGTAATTTTTATTGTAATGTAGAAATTATTCTCTACATGAATTGTTTGACTCTATTATTTAGAAAGTTGTTAGCTACTTGGTTGTGAGAGAGATTCTCTCCAACTTAGTCTCCTAGTTTGATGTGTAGTTGAGATATTCTTTCAACCTCTCCTTCTATATTGGAAATAAGTCTATATAATGGAGTCACAATTTATTGTAAGGAATTAAATTATTTGAGTTTTGTTTCTATGTGTAAGAATGTCTCATCTCTCATGTTTTATCTAAATTATCACTTATTTTTATATTCTTTAAAGTCATTTTTTTTCACTCTCATTTAAATATTAATAATTTTATCCATAATTGTTAGGAAACAACATTGCTTATACCTAAATTAGATCATGATTGTTACCTTTCTTAAGGTTCAATAGACCAATTCTAGTCTAAATGGATCATCATCATCATCATCATCAACAACAACAACAACATTAGCATCATCATCATCAATAGACAAATTCTATTCTAAATGGATCATCATCATCACCACCACCACCACCACCACCATCATCATCATCATCACCATCATCATCATTATCATCAATTTCAAAATTTAAAACTAGTATAAAACTTATAACATAATATAGTTTTAAATTTAATAAAAAATTTAATCACTACATTATTAATAAAGTTTTAAATAAAAATTTAACTTTTTATTTTATTATTATTATCTACATAATAATTGAAATTATAAAACTATTTACTATATATCATTTTTAAATTAACTCCATAAAAAATGAAGTTGTAAACATTATTACATTAAGTAAAATTGGATTAATGATTATATATCTTCCAGAGAATAACTTCATGGAGATCCATCTTTACACATATATCACGACTTAAAAACACAATTTTATAACCAGTCTTTAAAATATTGTGTAAATCTTGATTATCTGATTATGGTGACACCCATCTACTTTATACTTTGGACTTGTACTACAATTTAATCGTAAATGTCAAATAAATTATAATTTTCATGAAGTGTTCCTGCAATGTCTTAATCTGGCCATTTGAAGCATTACTTGCGTCTGAAGTTTTGGAACCCATCTTGGAGGATGATCCAAGCTCCACTTCACCATATCCCGATCCTAAGTATCAAGGCCTTTCCACAACTTCAATGGGATTAACGATACCTTAGCCCTCACATTCAAGGCCCTTTCCTTCTTCATAACCCATCTTTGTTAGCAATTTCAAACCTACACCTTTTGTATGTTTTTCAAATGCACCAAAACCATCTTGATGGGAACAAGGATAATTTGATGAATGACCTTCATCGCATACCTCAAAGATGTTTTATGAAATAGATGTAGAAGGAACTTCCTTCGATCCTTCTTTGACTTTGTTGTTCTTTGAATCTTTCTCTTGAACCGTTCTCTTTCGTTCCAAGTAGTCTTCATACAACACATTCACCATCTTGGACATGGAAAACACCAAATTTCTAAATTGCTTCTCATCTTGAGAAATTCCTCCTGTAGATGCCATTTTCTCCCTTGAGATGAGCTCTTCCCTGGTTCACATGCAAAAATCAAATTCCAAACGTCAACTAGCTTTGATACCACTTGATCCGAAAAGATCTTTTACAYGACAATGGTTGAGTTACTAAGCATGTGTTGGTTAACCAATTAGGAAGCTTAAATAAAGAGGAAGAAGTATAGAAGAAATGTGGCAGCCATATAAACATGTAAAACAYYGAAATGAAGCATAAAACAACAACAAACCATAACACCAATGTGATAACGGAGTTCGACAATCTCGCCTACGTCTTCGGGCATTGTCTCAGTGGGATTTGATTATTTGTGTTCGAAGMTTTAAATGTACATCAATAAAGTACCAATGGATTACAACAATTAGATGTTCATTTTCTACCAAATCTCATGAACCCATCAAAACTGACGGCACCCAAATCGTATGAACGGAGCTCCCAGAAATGGCACGCAAAGATGCACTCCTCAATAGCTTCCCTGCATAACAATGGCCTTTGGCTTAACAATCTGACAGCATAAAAGTGTTATGAACCTCCTCCCATGGCCTCAAGAAGGCCTGGTTTATATAGATATGAAGTTGGTAACCATATCCCAAGATCTGGCCTCAAAAAGGGCCTAATATATCCCAATAATGGGCAAAATCCCCCAATTCTGTGGAGAAAATCAATAATAAATCTTAAACCATAGTTTAAAACCCACTCAACAATAATATTGGCATGCAACCCCTTTTTTGTGGGCTCCTGTTCATATGAGACACCTACACATGGCCAGACGCTTATCTCCAAACGTGTTGGCCCTTAACTGCTTTGGCACCTGGCTATATGGTGGTGGCCATGTAGCCAGACCCTACGGTTTCTCGTGCACTAAACAGTTGGGCTCCCACGATTTAGCCCCTAGTCGGTGGGCTAGGCCGACCGACTAGGCTAAACCCCTTATCCACTGCACTAACCACTAAGCACCGAGTCTCATGGTATACGCCATGCAACTGGGGCTAGTTTAACCATGTGTGCCAACTGTATAGGAGTAGGGTCACAATGGCTTGGTCATATGGATCCTTCGGGGTTTAAACCAAGGGTTGGGGCCAACCCTTGGCCCTTTCCGCATCTAATCCAATTATTATTCAACTTTAAAACAAAGTGGTGCCACTATATTGTTAAGTACCACTTGTAGGTGAGCTAGTAGCCCGGCCTACACGAAACCTTGGCGCCCCAGGAGGTCATGCGCTCAAACCTCATAGAGTCCAAATTTTTGCATAAAAATGAGCCAGTAACAAGGTGCCATGTGGCAACCCACGTCTTGGCCATGTGGCACCGTGACATTTTCTAAAACCATGACAAGTGTTAACCACTGAATGGTCCACTTGTCAGCATTGTACCCTGCCACCTATCTGACCTCTTAGCGTCGTACCCTACCACGTGTCACCGTAGGATGTTCTACATCACCCGTACAGACCTGTCGTGTGTCACTCTCTAACTGGTCCCCTACACCTGTCCATGTCATCATCTATATGCCCAGTCACCCTGCCACATGTCACCTCCAGAAGCTACCATGTCAGCGTTGACTATGTTTTTCCACGTCAGTTGTATGGTTGTATGGACTGTACAGTCAATTGCCACATGGCATTGTACGGACTGTATAGTCAATAGTTTTTTGTATGTTTGGAAAAACGAACAGATCACCATAACTTGAGCATACTACGTCTGTTTGAGCCTGTTCAAGTTGCGTTGGTTACATATCAATGAGGGATATGCACACGTCTGTTTTGAATCCATTCTGATAACTTTTACTTTTAGGCCTTTCTGAGCCCCCTCAAGCTCCTAGATCCAAATATGGATCATTCCTTTTTATTATTATCCATCAAAATGAAGGGATACAACCTACAACACACCCAGTGTAACTTCCTCTTCTTTATCTCATAGTATCCTCTCTTAGAATACAATATTCACAATAATACACAACCGCAATACAATTCCCTCTTAAGAAAGGGTTTCCTTCTGGGGGAAAAAACCCTAAAAATAACTTATACCTTCAAATCTGCAACCTTTTAATGAATGGTCCAGATTGACTACAAAATTACAATATTTTACAAGACAAATCTTCCCCAAAATTCTCTTCGGGGGTGTTTCCCCTGAATCTCCCACCAGGGGAGGGCTACAAAAATTGTCACCGCCCCCCCTGGACCCCCCTAGCGACATTTGTAGGGGGGAAAGCCCCCCCCCCAAAAAAACCCCATTAGGGAATGGGGTCCAAACACTGCTGGAAAAAACCTCTAAATTGAGAAGATAATCAGGTTCCATAACCAACAATCTCCCACTTGAATACTGATCACAATAACTCCACTATCATTGTACCTGTTGGACTATACTCCACCTTGAACCTGGAAAATTTCTCATCTTCACCTTCATGCTTGAATACCAAGTGAAACTGAGAAGGAACTCAGTTTCTCCCTGGTTACTCCCTTTGTTAACATGTCTGCAGGATTTTGGCTTTTATGTATCTTTTCCAACTTCAAATGTCCATCTTCCAAGATGGATCGTATGAAATGGTACCTGGGCTATATATTCTTAGTATTTGAATGGAAGGATGGGTTATTTTCAAGATGAATGTCACTCTCACTATCACAGTACAACCTGTTATTCTCCTGCTTATTTCCCAATTCCTCCATAAACCTCTGTAATCAAATCATTTTCTTACTAGCCTCTGTAGCAACAACATACTCTTCTTTTGTTGTTGAAAGTGCAACAACATTTTGTAGTTTTGAAATCTAACTTAATTTTGTTCCACCTACAGTAAAAACATACCCTGTGGTTCTCCTCCTACTATATTTATCACCTTCCATATCTGAATCAACTTGTTCCTATAGAACAATGTCTCAACCTCCAAAACATAATGCATGAGTAGCAGTACCTCTCAAATACCTGAGAATCCACCTTACTGGCTCACAATTTTCTTTACCTAGATTGTTCATATACCTGCTCACAACTCCCACTGCATGTGTAATATCTAGTCTTGTGTAAACCATCACATACATCAAGCTTCCAATTGCTAATGAATAAGGGACCCTGGACATGTATTTTATCTCCTTACTTAATTTGAAATGGTTGGCCAAAGGTGTACTAACTGGTTTTTTGTTCTACATTTTAAACCTCTCCAACACCTTCTCTATGTACTCACCCTGAGACAATGTCAATTTGTGATTTTTCTTGTCTCTTGTTATTCTCATACTAAGGATTTTCTTTGCAGCACCCAAATCCTTCA
>JZKD02S2414650.1:9596-28480 GCA_000966675.3 Picea glauca | reverse complement strand
TGTGCGAACCCTACACCCACCCCCTTGAATTCTCCTATGTCAAAGTAGTTGACATTCTTACCCAAAATAAACTCAGCCCATAATTTTCTTAGAAAATATAAGGGCATCTCCCTGTTATTCCAGGGAGGTTTATCAAAAACCATATACCACATATCCATCCAATTTTAGCTAATCTAGGGATGGATGCACCAGTCAATGGAGATGTGTTTCTTGTTCAATGGTAGTTCTTTTCTAGTTCTAGGATCCCTACAAATAGACAATATTTGTGGTTTTTAAATGCCTAGGTCTTTGACTTGGTTTTTGTCCAAACCAATGTTGTAGTACTCATATAATTTTTCCCTATAATCAGAAATAGAGGTCAATTTCCCTTGGGCACTTTCAATGGAATTCATAATGATGTCCAAATAAGTGGCTAAGGAGACTCTACTAGGCTCTCTAGTGTCCCTTAATTGTTCGTCAAGAGTTCTTAATATAACTAACCCCTCATCAATTTGAGTGTTTACATTGGGTAGTTGTGGTGGGTTTGGGTTTTGAGCTTCTTGGTTTTCTTCTGAGTGGTTTTCATTGTCTCGGGGTTCCATTTTATTATATATGTTGCAATTTAAAATTCATGGCATCTAAATTAGGTTGGTGTTTTAATTAAAATACAAAATTATATATATATTTTTAATTTAGATTCTTGGAAGCCAAAGACTAAATTGGAAATGACTAAATTGGGTTAAAAATAAGATAAATCAAACATACATGAACACAGTGGTAAGATCCTTCCTATCTAGCTCCTCTCTAGCTCCTTTGTTCGATCAATGAGAGTATAAATGCGAACGTGGTTTGTGCACAATGACCACAAATTGTGCTCACGACCTCTTAAAAAAGTTTATCAGAAGGAACATGCACGCATTCTTGCCACTCAACCTACGTGGAAAGCCTCGTGGAGGTTCAATGACCTTCAAACCTAAAGGTTTAGGAACGCATGCATATTCCTAAGAACACGCACACGTTCCTGCGAATGTGTGTTCCGGCTACATGGATTGCCACTTTTTTGACCACAAACTTCGTACACATACCCATATAGATTTAAGTTACCATTAACTATAAGTTTTTGTGTGCATTTCATTGAGAATTTCAATCTTTATATGTGGAGAAAAGACAACTATGAAATATTTTTGCACTAAATAAATTTTATGTCAAATTTAAAAACTACAATTGTTGAAAGTGGGTATATTTTTAGGAACAAATAATGGTGGGCAAAATTTTATTGTTGGAAGTGGGTTTATTTTTAGGAACAAATAATAGTAGGCAATATTTTATATTATATAAATTTTATTTTATATTTCACCAAATCCTATTATTAGTTTATAAATTAACCAAACTATATATTAAGAAATGAATCATATTCATATACTTCGAACAAATTTAGAATCATATTTACTTATTTTTAAGTGGATGGACAAATTTTAGCCATCACCAAATGTGAAATTAATTGTTTTTCATAGTTAAAAGTTCAGAATAAAAGATCAATGGAAATCAAGAGTTTGTAGTCTTGTTAGTTATTTTTCAAATTCAATCATAGATAGGGCTTTCAATATCTGAGTATCTTATTAACTTACTAACTTTTATGAATCAAATGTATTTTAAATCTTGAGTGCTTGTTTCATTTGTTGATTTTTTTTGTTTTTTATTACACTTCGTGATTGCATATCCCAACATAAAATTGAAATATTTACAATGCAATCCCAAACTGTAAGTTTAAATACGAATTGTGTTACGTATAAAAACCATTTACTCAAAGACTGCTAGTAAAAGACTCCGTTTTATTGGCACTCTGTCACTAAAATAAATATGAAAATGACAAAGACGTTTTATTGGCACTATGTGACTAAAATAAATATGAAAATGCCAAAGAATAGCATTGATTCAAATCAATAAAGTAGGTGGGTCAGGTTTTAAAATATTGTTGGTCCCTTGGTCCCTGCATCTTTCCATTTTATCCAAATGAGTATTTAAACCATATATATAAGTAGTCTTTATTTCCTAATCGGATAACCTCTTGAACTATCCACCTTTAAGAATATTAAAAANCGGGGTTCCATTTTATTATATATGTTGCAATTTAAAAATCATGGCATCTAAATTAGGTTGGTGTTTTAATTAAAATACAAAATTATATATATATTTTTTAATTTAGATTCTTGGAAGCCAAAGACTAAATTGGAAATGACTAAATTGGGTTAAAAATAAGATAAATCAAACATACATGAACACAGTGGAAAGATCCTTCCTCTCTAGCTCCTCTCTATCTCCTTTGTTCGATCAATGAGAGTATAAATGCGAGCGTGGTTTATGCACAATGACCACAAATTGCGCTCACGACCTCTTAAAAAAGTTTATTAGAAGGAACATGCACACATTCTTAAGAACGTGCACACATTCTTGCCACTAAACCTACATGGAAAGCCTCGTGGAGGTTCAACGACCTCCAAACCTAAAGGTTTAGGAACGCATGCATATTCCTAAGAACACGCACGCGTTCATGCGAATGTGTGTTCCGACTACATGGATTGCCACTTTTTTGACCACAAACTTCGTACACATACCCATATATATTTAAGTTACCATTAACTATAAGTTTTTGTGTGCATTTCATTGAGAATTTCAATCTTTATATGTGGAGAAAAGACAACTATGAAATATTTTTGCACTAAATAAAATTTATGTCAAATTTAAAAAATATGAAATATTTTTGCACTAAATAAAATTTATGTCAAATTTAAAAACTACAATTGTTGAAAATGGGTATATTTTTAGGAACAAATAATAGTGGGCAAAATTTTATGGTTGGAAGTGGGTATATTTTTAGGAACAAAGAATAGTAGGCAATATTTTATATTATATAAATTTTATTTTATATTTCACCAAATCCTATTATTAGTTTATAAATTAACCAAACTATATATTAAGAAATGAATCATATTCATATACTTCGAACAAATTTAGAATCATATTTACTTATTTTTAAGTGGATGGACAAATTTTAGCCATCACCAAATGTGAAATTAATTGTTTTTCATAGTTAAAAGTTCAGAATAAAAGATCAATGGAAATCAAGAGTTTGTAGTCTTGTTAGTTATTTTTCAAATTCAATCATAGATAGGGCTTTCAATATCTGAGTATCTTATTAACTTACTAACTTTTATGAATCAAATGTATTTTAAATCTTGAGTGCTTGTTTCATTTGTTGATTTTTTTTGTTTTTTATTACACTTCGTGATTGCATATCCCAACATAAAATTGAAATATTTACAATGCAATCCCAAACTGTAAGTTTAAATACGAATTGTGTTACGTATAAAAACCATTTACTCAAAGACTGCTAGTAAAAGACTCCGTTTTATTGGCACTCTGTCACTAAAATAAATATGAAAATGACAAAGACGTTTTATTGGCACTATGTGACTAAAATAAATATGAAAATGCCAAAGAATAGCATTGATTCAAATCAATAAAGTAGGTGGGTCAGGTTTTAAAATATTGTTGGTCCCTTGGTCCCTGCATCTTTCCATTTTATCCAAATGAGTATTTAAACCATATATATAAGTAGTCTTTATTTCCTAATCGGATAACCTCTTGAACTATCCACCTTTAAGAATATTAAAAACTACATATATTCTTAGTCTTTATTTTGAACTATCCACCTTTAAGAATATTAAAAAATACATATATTCTTAGTCTTTATTTCCTAATATGAGGATCTTATGAATTATTATGTTTGAGAATATTAAATTTAATATTTATTATTGTTAAAATAAATTCATGTTTTTTTTATTCTTATTAATTTTAATTGTTTATTTTATTTTACATATTCTATTTATTTTTCAGACAAGGGACTTTACACTAATTGGTATATGATACTTTTTTGTTTCTAGGATAAGGGATCTCCTTGTTTGTTTAGGCAGGTGTACATACCTTATATACCCTTTTTAGTTTTGAATATGTGATCTCTAAAGAGGAAACAAGTGTTCTTAACCATTAAACCCACTTCATAAAAGTCTTCTTTATTTTCTTAAATAATAATTTGTAAGGTTGTATAAGAATGTCTAATTAACTATAACTAATATTGTTTGTGAATTCGAGTATCAAAATCTCACATCCCTCCACCTTACATTACCTCCTAACATGCACCCTTTACTCACTAATTTTGTCATTGTAAGTTGTCTTCCCAACTCATACTTACAATTATTGAAAAATCTTAAAACATTAGAAATATATAAACTTATAGAGATTAACCCCACAACTTTCTTGACATCAAAAGCCTTTTTTATCTAAAAAAATTAAAAACCCTAATACAAAAATAAAATAATATTTATCTTCTACCAAAACCTTCACAAGGTCGATTGCAAACTTTAAAACTCTAAAATACCATAATAATAAATCAGAATCTCACAAAACCTAACATTACAAAACAAACCCAAAATATATAAACAAAAATACATAAATAAGAGAAATTCTTTAAACCTTTACAGGGTCTATTGCAAACTCTGAAACTCTAAAGTACCATAATAATAAATCAACATCTCACAAAACCTAACATTACAAAACAAACCCAAAATACTTAAATGAGAAAAATTATTTTTATCTTCAAAAAATAATGCTCAATGAGTTTTGATTTAGTTATTATATCTTTGGGTGTAATAAACATTAATTAAGAATATATAACAATCCATAGAGACAATCCTAGGTGAGTCTTAATTTAAGTTATTATATTTTTGAGCGTTTGAAAAAGTTTATGAAATATTTTTATTGTACATAGTTAGTATGTTAGTTTAAGTTTTTAATTTTAAGGATGAAATTTGATCAATAAATGGTTAGTTTTTAGATTTATAATTGATTTAATAAATATGATGAAAATTTTGATATATTGGTCATCAAAATTAAGTAAAAATTTTGACACATTTTATAATAATTAAACTTAATTTGAAATTAAAATAAATTGTTAATTTTTAGATTTATAATTTATTTAATAAATATGATGAAAATTTTGATATATTAGCCATCAAAATTAAGTAAAAATTTTGATACATTTTATAATCGTTAAACTTAATTTGAAATTCCTATCCTAAGCCCGATCTTGGATCCACCGCTTCTTTGAATTATTGTACATTAATTCAGCTTTATAAAAAGTTGTTTTTGGATCCACCACTTCTTTTAATTATACTTCTGTGTTTCACAAGAAATTTGATTTCAAAATCCAACCGTGCAAGGATATAATTTTTTTAATTATTGTACTTCAATTCAGCTTTATAAAAAGTTATTTATAAAAAAGCTATCTTTGATCAACCACTTCCTTTAAAAGCCTATCTTTATCCACCACTTCCTTTAATTATACTTTTATGTTTAACAAGAAATTTGATTTCATCATGACTAGAATTTGACGAGCATATTGGCAGTTATAAAGAAAACTAAACCTCATGATGACGAACTCACCATATGGATTGCATATTATTTGCAAAGGCGTTTAGGGTTGAATTGCATATTATTTCCTTGAAGCCGGAAAAAAGTTTAAAGTAAAATTCCAAACACCAGTGCCCGTACCAGCATGTATCCGCGTTTAGGAAATTTCTCAGCGATAGAAAACCGCGTAGTGCAAGAAAAGAAAGCAAGCGTGCCCTTCTCGGAAACTTGATGGTGGGTCGTCCCACTACCCTTAGCACCACCATTGAATCATATACTTATATAAATGATGCTTAAACCTATATTTCCCACTTCTCTATATAAAGAGTTTATATGGAATTAGTTTACTTAAAATGGATATTAAAATATTTTATTTATGATTATTTTGTGTTATTAATATTTATTTAAATGTCACGTATCAACTCCATGTTGAGCACTGAAGGAATGTAGAAAACGCCTTTCCACATAATGATCTTGTGGTGTTGGGTGACTCATGTTGATCATAAAAGCCATGGTGATTCATGTTGACATGAGCTCTGTACTATAAGGGATAAGATGCATGGTCACAAGCTTTGGGGGAATCTCTGCTCTGTACTATAAGGGATAAGATGCATGGTCACAAGCTTTGGGAGAATCTCTTTCTTCCACATAAAAAGAGAGATCAATAGCTCGATGGACCATAGAGCTTCTCATTTAAATGTTTGGAAGTTGGTTAAAGATGGGGTTTTATCCTCTAACCCCATTCCATACCAAGGAGGTCTTCAAAATATCATCCTTTTTTATGCAAAGCACAGATAGTACACATAAGGTAGGATATGGTAGGAGGCTCTTACTACTCAGACACTTGAGTAGTTGGCTGGCTCGAGGTGTTATTGAATGCAATGTGTGTGGAATTTCATTGAAATGCAGAAGCATTCAACCGATGGTGGTGAGTTGCAGCGGTTTTTTTTTCCAATGGAGAGGCGAGATTTTTTTGCTCCGATGGGTTTGGTTTGGGCACTTTGGCATGATGGTTTTTAGGGATTTTAGAAAATCTAGTGCTTACATGTGTTGGGTGTGTGAAAACAATGGGCTTTGGAAGGTAGTGAGCATGAATTTTCTATCTTTCTCAATGCCAACAATGTTTTTGGAATGGTGTTAGGTACTAGATCTAATATATTAAGCATAAACTAGAAATATTGCAGAAAACACCAATGGAACAACAAAATGTAGAGAACCACAACAAAAAATGATACCTTTATTGATAGAAATCAATGTTCATTTTCCTCTTTGAGGGGGAAACCTCTAGCATAGAAACGATCTATTAAAATAATTCGCAAGACAAATATTTATCATTCCTCCTACTCTTATTTATACTAATTATATCTTCTAAAGATCATTCTAGAGGAAGATATTTCTAGAAGCGAAAACTTCTAGTAGGCCTTCTTACATTGACTTGTTCACATTTATTAAATAGGCCTTATTAACTATTGTCGGCCTTTATTACATGGAAAATATATTATTCTACCTACGTGAGGGGTTAGGGAGGTTAGGTCCCTGACATGCCTTCTCCCTTGAAGAATAGCCTTGTCCTCAAGGCTTGAGATGAGGAAATTGTTGCAGAATAGTGGTTGGCTCTCAGGTGGCATCTTCCGGAGTTGTATATTTCCACTCAACTAACACTTCCTTGATGGTGCACTCATGGAGATGATGTTATCGTTGATTCAAGACTGATTGTGGTTGCAACCAAATGGAACCTTCTTCATCCAACTCAGGGAGGCTAGTTTGAGTTTGGTACTTAGTTCCAATCACTTTATTTAAGCATGAGACATTAAAAACAGGATGGAGGTTAGAATGAATGGGCAGAGCTAACTTGTAGGCCACATGCCCCACTCACTTGAGAATTGTTTAAGGACCATAAAAATTGGGAGCAAGTTTCTGACACTATTCACTTTTGAGTGAAGTATGTTTGTATGGTTGCAGATGTAGAAAGACCTAGTCCCCTTCAACAAATTGATGTTTGGAACGACCTTGATATGCTTGTTGCTTCATGCGATTTTGAGCCATGAAATTTTTTTATTTGAGGCTACGGAGAATGGTCTCTCGGAATGTAAGATTTTTTTTAACCTCCTAAACCTTCGAGACATCTAGCATGTATGAGAGAACTGACGGTGGATTTTGTCTGTAGACTTATTCAAAAAGATTCATGCAAGTAGTTGTATGGTAAGATATGTTGTAACACTATTTAGCTAGAGGTAACCACTGAGCCCACTGATTTTATCTATCTGATGGAAAACAACACAAATATGTTGCCAAACACTTGTTGACAACTTTAGCTTGGCCATCAGTCTAGGGATGATAAGCAGTGATGAGATGAAATTGGGTTCCCTTCAGCCATTAGAATTCTTGCCTAAAATTGTTTGTGAAAGTGGGATATCAATCAGGGACAATAGAATGAGGCATGCCATGAAGTTTGAAGATAATATCCATGAAAATTTGAGCCACTATGGATGCGGTGAATGGTTGTTGAAGAGAAAATAAATGAGCATATTTGGAAAGACGATTGACTACCACCATGATCACTGACTTATTTCTCGATTTAGGTAAGCCAACAATGAAATCCATAGAAATATCCCTCCAAATAGTAGGGGGAATCATAAGCGGTTGGAGTGTTCATGAGACTTTGACTGTTTCTCCCTTGTTGCGTTGATAGACATCATATTCAGCCACAAAGGTGCAGACATCCAATTTCATACCCTCCCAGAAAAAAGAATGTTTGACCCTTTCATAGGTTTTGATAAACCCTAAATTCCCACCTAAATTCCCAGCTATGGGTGAAGCATGAAGCTTAGAAAGCATTGTGGATTTAAGTTTTAAGTGTTTTCTTAAATACAAATGCCCTTCGTAGGGAATCTCTTCATTGTGCCAAGAGTATCGTGGAGAAGCTAGAGAATTGTGTTGCAATTGTTTGATGAGGCGAGAAAGTTTGGGGTCTTGCAACCATTTTTGGTGAACAACTTTGAGCCAATATGATACAATGAAGGAGAGGGAAAAGTGGAACCCTTCTTCTTCATACTTCCTGGAAAGAGCGTCATCAACCACATTTTCTTTTCCCTTCTTGTAAAATATCTCATAATCATATATAAATATCTTGGTCACCCATTTTTGTTTCTCTAGGGATGAAATTTGTTGTTCCATAAAATACTTGAGGCTCTAATGACAAGTTTTAATTTGGAAGTTTTTCCCCAATAGATAAGGATGTCAGAGATCCACGACATGCAGAGTAACCAACATTTCCTTTTCATATATGTATTGGCCCAAGTGTCTCTTTGAAAGTTGTTTTCTAGTGAAGGCCAAAGGCCGACTATCTTATATGAGGACTGCCCCAAATCCATTCCCTGAAGCATCACATTCCAAGGCAAAAGTCTTTATGAAGTTGGGACAAGCCAAGCCAGGATTTGTGCACATAGCCTCTTTCAAGGCATTGAAGGATTGATCAGTGGCTGTAATCCATGTGAAAGCATTATTTTTAAGGAGAGAAATGAGAGTTGCTACAATTTTTTCATAATTCTCAACAAACTTGTTATAATAGCTCGTTAAACCGATAAAACCACGCAATATCTTAACATTTTTAGGGCGAGGCCAATCCTACATAGATTCAATATTCTTAGGATCCATCTGCACACCATCCTTGCCTACAATAGGACCCAAGTACTCCAATTCCGAGGCTCCAAAGGCACATATATATTGTTTGAGAAAAAAATTGCGTTGAGAGAGTAGATGGAGAACTTGATTCACATGGGTGAGATGGGTTGTCAAAGTTTTATTATAGATGAATTGATTCCTGAGACTTTGGAAAGTGGAGGGAACATTACATAGGACAAAGGTCATTACCAAGAACTTGTAATGACCCTCATGAGTTATAAATGCAGTCTTGGGAATGCATTCCTGTTTCATACGTATCTAGTGGTAGCTAGAATGAAGATCAAGTTTTTTAAAGTAATGAGCACCGCTCAATTCATCCAATAGTTCATCAATAAAAGGAATGGGAAATTTATCTTTGATGGTGAGTTTTTTTAGGGCGTGAAAGTCTAGACACATTCTTCAAGTTCATTCTTTCTTGAGAACCATGACCAGAGGGGAAGAATAGGAGTTGGTTCTAGGATGGATAACACCCACCTCGAGAAATTCTTGAACAATTTTCTCAATTTCATTCTCCTAGGAAAAGGGATGATTATAAGGGAGAACATTGAGATGAATACTACCCATGATGAGAGGAATGGAATGATCATGAACATCATGGGAAGGGGGAAGCCCATGGGGAGTGGAAAAAATAGTTGGGTTCTTGGAGAGGATAGATTGGAGGTCAAGATGCACAAAGGGTGTCTCAACTACTTTAATGGAATGGAGTTGACCAATAATATCCGAATGACCTTATTTGAGGACCTTTTACATTCGATGGGAACTAATGATCTCAGGGGAGCCCATTGTGATTCCTTGGAAATTATACTGTTGTCCCTCCTATTGGAATTTCAGGGTTAATTCCTGAAAATCCATGAGGATGGGAGCAAGAGTGTGGAACCATTTAGGACTAATAACAATGTCACAATCACCCATGTCGATAGAAAGCATATGAGATTTTAGGTGGTAATGACCAATTTCCAAGTGCACATTTTCACAACTCCCACCACATTTCATGGAACCACCATTTGCAATCATGATTTGAAAATTGTTGAGGAATATATATAGAAATTGATTTCCTTGGAAATGCAGTGGCGATTAAAATTATGGGTGTTGATGTAGGAGCATCTCCCACGTCAAGCGAGCTAGCGCGGAAGAAATCGGACAGCTGGACGAGCGCCAACACAAATTTTGAAAATCACCTTGGAAGTTGTTGCACGATCTTAAATGAGTCATTAAGAGAAGGTGCACTTGTAAAATGTAAACGGACCTTGAGCGGATTTCTCTCGTCCATAGTAGATGGAGGCATTTATAGTAGTTAATGCAGGTAGATAGAATTTAATTCTAGATTAGACAGTTTTAGAACGCAAGAGGGAAATGAGATATAGACACCCTCATTGTGTATTCTAACATTATTATGAAGAAGCATTGGAGCAAGAACATGCAGAGAGTTGTGTAAGAACACCCATGTACAAACATTTGAATTAATAGAAAGCTTTGATTCAAATTCATGGTGTCGTGTTTGTTCTCTGTGTATGTATGTTGAATGATAAGTTCATTAATGTTTGCTTCCTGTTATACATTTTCTTTATATGTTGTGTATGTGATTTCATGTTGAGTTTGAAGTCTGAAAGGAAGAAGGAATAAGTTTCAATTGTTTCTCTATCTAAGCAAGAATTCCTGCAAGGAGTGCAGTCGAAGTTGTCCACAAGGAGTGCGTTGACAGAGCGTTCACATAGGGATAGCTTTTGTTCTCATTCACTCAACAAGTGCAGTTTAGCATAGGATCCATGCAAGGAGTGCGCAGGCCAGGTGAAGTCTCAGGGTTGCAAACCTGAGCAAAGTATCGAAGGACTGTTGCTGTAGGTGTGTGCAGAGTCGAAAGGATTCAACATTGGGAAGTGTTGAAAGGTTGCCACAAGGAGTGTGTGCAAGAGTCTTTTATAAGACTCAGAGTTATAAGAAAGCTCAGGAGATATAGAACCTTCGAGTAATTGTCAAGAGAAGCACAGGGAGCTTGTGTCGTGAAGTGTTTAAACAGGCGTTGCAAGTTTGTGTGCAGGTGGACGAGTTCTGTTGAGGAACACTTGGCCATTCGTAGAAATCGCAAGGAAGAACAGATGGTTGGCATTCTCCGAGGAGGATTTTTGAAATACCGTGAGCCATTAGATCCTGCAAAGGAGCAGGGGAGATATGGTAGGTATTCCCTAAAGGTTCGAAGCTCAAGAGGGGCAGGACCATAGATCTGAGTCACAAGGACCGTCAGATTTACATGTGGGATCGTGCATCAGGGTTTCACGGGTTGAAGTCCCGTGAACATAGCAGCAGGAATCGCGATATCCCGACAACCAAAAGGATAGTGTGGGCCATAGTGGAGTCGGCCAGTGGACAGGTGGAACACCTTATCGGAGTTTCGTGGGGAGAAATCCTGAAACAATCGCATCAGGATTCGTGATATTGCGAACTCCGAAATGTCGATGGAGTGAAGGTAGTGTTGAAGGGTCAAAACTCATGCGTGCATCGGAGTTTCGGCGTATCGGTAATCAGGAGTCGGGA
The DNA here is from genome assembly GCA_000966675.3 of Picea glauca. Lineage (NCBI taxonomy): Eukaryota > Viridiplantae > Streptophyta > Pinopsida > Pinales > Pinaceae > Picea > Picea glauca. Next base: position 16,816 of record JZKD02S2414650.1, on the reverse strand, counting down.
AAGTGAATTGTTCAACCTCACGAGTGCCGATATCGCGATAGGAAAAGTCCCGAAAAGGTAAAGGAGAGGGTTAGCATTGACTTGTATTGGGTTTTGGGGATTTGAGATTCCAACGCTTGGCCACTGACCTCGCGAAGTCGCGAAGTCCAATTTCCTGATAAGGAAAAAGGGAGATCCCGTGAGAGAGTTGTTGTGGGTGAAGATTTCCCGATAGGGAAATAGAAGAACCGTTTGGGGTTCTTCGAGCTGTGTGGAAAGGAAAGATCCTATGAGCGGACGTGCTTGCGAGCGCATGCTGCATCAGTTGGTATCAGAGCCTGATTCTTGCTTGTATATTTCAGGCGAGGGAGGCATAAGAGATAAAGAGCACTCTGATACACTGCATTAGTTGGTATCAAAGCACATAGAGATTCTTTTCTTTCTGTAAGAGAAAAAGAGAATTCACCATGCCTCCAAGGAGAGATAGACAATCACCCGATCTAGAGGATAGGGAAATGCCGAGAAGAAGAGGCAGGCAGATGACAAATCCAGTTATGGAGAGACAAATGCGTGATATTCGAGCAAGACTTGAAGACATGGAGACAGCACAAAGGCATACAACTAGTGTTGGGTATCTTAGTGATTCCAAGAGTGAGGTGGAGGCTGAATGTGAAGAAGAAGTTGCAGCTGAAGATGCATCAAATGAGCGTTTAATCAGAGCTATTGCCAGGATGGGTGCAAGAGTGAAAATGGACATTCCAGTTTACGAGGGAAACTTGGACGCAGAAAAGATTCTAGACTGGATTAGAGATCTAGATACATACTTCGACTATGAATATGTAGAAGAAGACAAGAAAGTCAAGCATGTTGTCACAAGATTGAAAGGACATGCAGCATTGTGGTGGGATGAACTACAAGCTGACAGACGCTGCAAGGGCAAGCAGAAGATCAAAAGCTGGGACAGGATGATCGCGAAGATGAAGGCGAAATTCATCCCCAGAGATTATCAAATTACTTTGTTCAGGAGAATGAAAAACCTAAGACAGAAGCTGATGTCACTGAAAGAATACACTGAGGAATTCTATAAGCTAAGCATCAGGGCAGGTCATCGGGAGAGCGATGATGAAAAAGTTGCCAGATATCTGAATGGCCTGAGATATGACATTCAGGATGAGATAAGCATGGTTACCATCTGAGCGGTGGAAGATGCTTATCAGATGGCTCTGAAAGCAGAAGAGAAGCTGAGCCGAAAGCAGAGTCAAAGGGGTCGAGGCAGAAGTCATCCCAGAGGCAAGTAAATTGCCTAAGATAAATATCAGAAGCCCAAGGAAGACTGGAAGAAACCTCAGACTCGAACAGAGAGAGGTGAAAGTTCACAGCGTGGACAATATGTTGAACAGAGAGGACAATGTACTGAGTAAAGAGGAGATTACGCTGATGGAAATACTTTTCCTTGTACGAGAGGTAGAGGAAGAGGAAGAGGTGGAGTAATTACATGCTTCACATGTGGAAAGAATGGGCACAAGTCTTACGAGTGTCCAAATAAAAAGAAGGAGATTGGGGAAACTCACATCGTTGAGGCTCAGAGGCGAGATGTTGAGGCAGAATACGCTGAAGGCGAAAGGTCGTTGATGATGCGAAAATCTCTTTTGACACCTAAGAAGGAGGTGGAGAATTCAGTCCAAAGGACCAGACTTTTTAGGACTGCTTGCAAGACCAACAACAATGTATGCAAGGTTATTGTAGACAGTGGTAGCATGGATAATCTCGTTTCTACAGAGATGGTAGAGAATCTGGAGCTAGAGACGATTGATCATCCAAGCCCGTACAGAATTTCGTGGCTGCAAAAGGGACATTAGGTAACTGTCACTAAACAATGTTTAGTTGAATTCATGATAGGGGGATATAATGATAAGATATTGTGTGATTTCATTCCCATGGATGTTTGTCATCTATTGTTGGGTAGACCATGGCAATACGACCGAAATGTGATTCATGATGGGAGAATGAACACATATACCATGGAGAAGAATGGGAGAACTCACATGTTGCTTCCGATTAAGGATAAGGAGGTGAAGTCGGAGGTAAGAAACATTGTACTTCTCATGAGTGGGAAGGAACTTCTTACAGAGGTTAAGAAGAAGGAGGATCCATAGTTCTTTGTGGTCAGGAAATCAAAGATTGTTTTGACCAGCACAAGAGTGGACGATTTACTAGAAGAAATTCAAGAACTGCTGGAAGAGTTCGCTGATATAGTAGTGGATGAATTACCTCATTCGTTGCCACCGATCAGAAGTGTGAGTCATCACATTGACCCCATACCAAGAGCCAGTTTTCTGAATAAATCTATGTACAGACTAATGCCACCAGAGAATGAAGATGTTAAAAGGCAAGTCCAAGACTTGTTGGACAAAGGTTTGGTCAGGGAAAGCTTGAGTCCATGTGTTGTTCCAACAGTACTCAGTCCGAAGAAAGACGGAGGCTGGAGGATGTGTACTGACTCAAGGGAAATTAACAAGATAACCATCAGGTATAGATTTCCATTGTCGAGGATGGATGATCTGATGGATTGCTTGAGTGGAGCAAAATGCTTTTCAAAAATTGATTTGAAAAGCGGGTATCATCAAATTCGCATGAGAGAAGGAGATGAATGGAAGACAGCATTCAAAACAAACGAAGGGTTGTATGAATGGCTTGTTATGTCGTTTGGCTTAACAAATGCACCAAGTACCTTCATGAGGTTGATGAACGAAGTCTTGAAAGAGTTCATTAGAAAATTTGCCATCGTGTATTTGGATGACATACTGATCTTCAGTAAATCAGTGGCGGAACATCTGAAGCATTTGGCTACAGTGATGCAGAGGTTACAGCAGGAGAAGTTGTTGATAAACATGAAGAAATCCTCATTCATGAAGACGGAGCTCATTTATCTAGGATTTGTTATTTCTGCAAACGAGTTGAGGATGGATCCAGATAAGGTGGAGGTAATCAATAATTGGCCATCACCAAAGAATATCTTTGAGGTGAGAAGTTTTCATGGATTGGCTAGTTTCTACCGAAAGTTCATTAAGCATTTCAGTGGAATTAGCGCATCAATGATGGATATAGTGAAGAAGTCGCATAAGTCTTTTCACTGGACAGAAGAGGCTGAAAAGAGTTTTAGATTGCTGAAACCGAAGATCACGGAACAACCAGTTTTGGTGTTGTCAGATTTCCGAAAGACATTTCAGGTGAAATGCGATGCAAGCGGATTTGCAATCGGGGCAGTCTTGAGTCAGGAAGATAGGCCGATAGTATATTTCAGCGAGAAGCTGAATGAAGCGAAAGTGAAATACTCCACTTATGATAAGGAGTTTTATGCTATCATACAAGCATTAAAGAAATGGAGGCATTACTTGATCCCGAAGGAGTTTGTATTGTATAGTGATAATCATGCATTGCAGTTTGTGACTCAACAGGGAAAGTTGAATCAGAAACATGTCAAATGGGTTGAGTATATGCAGAATTTCACTTTTGTGATTAAACATATTTCTGGTATTGCTAACAAAGTGGTTGATGCTTTGAGAAGGAAGTGTTTGCTGTTGCAGGAGTTCAGAATCAAAACATTGGGTTTTGATGATCTCAGGGACATGTATGCAGATGATCAAGATTTTAAAGAAGCGTATGAAGCAACTGAGAATCCAGTTCTCAAAGATTGAAGCCAATGGGCCGAATACATGAACCGGGAAGGATTGCTATTCAAAGGCAATCAACTGTGTATTCTGAAATGCTCCATGAGGGAGAATCTACTGAAGGAGAAACACAACAGAGGATTGGCAGGACATTTCGGTCAGGACAAAACATTCACAAAGTTGAATGAATCATATTTTTGGCCAAGAATGCGAGCATATGTCAAGAGATTCGTGGACAAATGCATAATTTTCCAGCATTCGAAGGGAAGAAAATAGAATGCGGGGTTTTATCAACCATTACCCATACCAGAAAGGTCATGGGATGCGATTAGCATGGATTTAATATTGGGGTTGCCAAGAACACAAAGAGGTTTTGATTCAATCTTTGTGGTGGTGGATAGATTTTCCAAAATGGCACACTTCATTCCATGTCAGAAAACTAGTGACACAACTCACATTGCGAACCTGTTTTTCAAAGAGGTCATTCGACTTCATGGTTTGCCAAGGAGTATAGTCTCAGATCGAGATACGAAGTTCATAGGGAATTTTTGGAGGACCTTATGGAAGAAGCTGGGAACTAACTTGTTGTTTAGCTTAGCGTATCATCCTCAGATGGATGGACAGATGGAAGTGGTAAACAAAAGTCTGGGAGACTTGCTGAGAAGCTTGGTGACGGAACACCACAGCCAATGGGACAATATATTGCTGCAGGCAAAGTTTGCGTATAATGACTCAGTAAACAGGAGCACAGGGCAAAGTCCATTTCAGGTTGTCTATGGCATGCAGCCGAGAGGAATTTATGAATTAAGGGATTTAGAACAGACTGCGACTAGGAGTGCTAGTGCAGAAGATTTTGCAGAGGCGATGAGAGAACTTCACATCCAGGTGAAGCAGCGACTGCTGGATTCAAGTCAAGAATATAAGCGCAGAGCCGATCAGTGGAAGAGACAAATTCAATTCGAGGTTGGTGAGTTGGTTCTAGCACATTTGAGAAAAGAAAGGTTCCCGGAAGGAACATACAATAAATTGAAGATGAAGAAAATCGGACCATGTAAGGTCTTGAGAAAATTCGGGACAAATGCTTATGATATTGAATTACCCGATGGGATCGAAATTTCTCTGATATTCAATGTCTCAGATTTGTACCCATATAAGGCTGAAAAAACAGGGATAGGAGATGAGCAGCCAACGAGTTAGTGGCGAAAGAAGATGACAGTTGCAGAGAAGCCACAGATCGAGCGCATATTGGATAAACGAATTGGTAAAAAGACCAAGAGGAAAGAATACTTTGAGTATCTGGTCAAATGGAAGGACCATCCAGTGGAAGATGTTAGCTGGGAGAACGAAGCAAAGATTCAGAAGCATGGATGGACCATGCACGAGCTCATGGACAGGAGCCGATGAAATTTTTCAAGCAAGGGAGTATGATGCAGGAGCATCTCCAACGTCAAGCGAGCCAGCGCAGAAGCAATTGGACAGTTGGACGAGCGCCAGCACAAATTTTTAAAATCACCTTGGAATTTGTTGCGCAATCTTAAATGAGTCATTAAGAGAATGAGCACTTGTAAAATGTAAACGGACCTTGAGCGGATTGCTCTCGTCCTTAGTAGATGGAGGCATTTATAGTAGTTAATGCAGGTAGATAGAATTTAATTCTAGATTAGACAGTTTTAGAACGCAAGAGGGAAACAAGATATAGACACCCTCATTGCGTATTGTAACATTATTATGAAGAAGCATTGGAGCAAGAGCATGCAGAGAGCTGTGTAAGAGCACCCATGTACAGACATTTGAATTAATAGAAAGCTCTGATTCAAATTCATGGCGTCGTGTTTGTTCTCTGTGTATGTATGTTGAATGATAAGCTCATCAATGTTTGCTTCCTGTTATACATTTTCTTTATATGTTGTGTATGTGATTTCATGTTGAGTTTGAAGTCTGAAAGGAAGAAGGAATGAGTTTCAATTGTTTCTCTATTTGAGCAAGAGTTCCTGCAAGGAGTGCAGTCGAAGTTGTTTGTAAGGAGTGTGTTGACAGAGGGTTTAGATAGGGATAGCTTTTGTTCTCATTCACTCAACATGTGCAGTTTGGCATAGGAGTCGTGCAAGGAGTGCGCAGGCCAAGTGAAGTCTCAGGGTTGCGAACCTGAGAAAATTATCGAAGGACTACTGCTGCAGGTGTGCGCAGAGTCGAAAGGATTCAACACTGGGAAGTGTGGAAAGGAACCTTCGAGTAATTGTCAAGAGAAGCACAAGGAGCTTGTGCCGTGAAGTGTTTAAACAGGCGTTGCAAGTTTGCGTATAGGTGGACGAGTTCTGCTGAGGAACACTTGGCCATTCACAGGAATCATAAGGAAGAACGGACGGTCGACATTCTTCGAGGAGTATTCGCTAAATACCGTGAGTTGTTAGATCCCGCAGAGGAGCAAGGGAGATACAGTAGGTATTCCCTTAAGGTTTGAAGCTTAGGAGGGCAGGACCATAGATCTGAGTCACAAGGACCGTCAGACTTACATGTGGGATCATGCATCGAGGTTTTGTGGGTTGAAGTCCCGTGAACATAGCAGCAAGAATCATGATATCACGATACGCGATATCCCGACAACAAAAAGGATAGTGTGGGCCATAGCGGAGTCGGCTAGTGGACAGGTGGCACACCTTATCAGAGTTTCATGGTGAGAAATCCCGAAACAATCACATCAGGATTCACGATATTGCAAACTCCGAAATGCCAATGGAGTGAAGGTAGCGTTGAAAGGTCAAAACTCACGCGTGCATCGGAGTGTCGGCGTATCGGTAATCGAGAGTCGGGAAAGTAAATTTTTCAACCTCGTGAGTGCCGCGATCGCGATAGGAAAAGTCCCAAAAAGGTCAAGGAGAGGGTCAGCGTTGACTTGTATCGGGTTTCATGGATTTGAGATTCCAACGCTTGGCCACTAACCTCGCGAAGTCACGAAGTCCGATTTCCCGATAAGGAAAAATGGATATCCTATGAGAGAGTTGTTGTGGGTGAAGATTTCCTAATAGGGAAATAGAAGAACCGTTTGGGGTTCTTCGGGACATGTGGAAAGGAAAGATCTTGTGAGCAGACGTGCTTGCGAGCACGTGTTGTGTTAGGTGCTTCCACTGTAAAAAAAGATTATGAATTTCTAGTGCTTAATGTAGCCAATTAGCTTGATGGTTTGGGGAGCAAAGAATCTAGTGAGGGCATGTAACGAAATCAGTGGCTAAACTTTTGCTAGGTTAGCAGGAGGAGTAGTATAATCTATCGAAGGTATATATTCCATAGGGGAGAATTCAACCTTCTCATCAACAACATCCTCAGAAATGGCCATAGAAATATTTTATTCCTTACACTTATGCTCGGGAAAATATTTTTCATCACAATTATACCATGACGGGTAGGATTGGTAGGTTGAGGGAAAGGAAGAAAATAGGGTTTTCGGTTTTAGGAATAAAAAACATGTTGTGTTCCTTTAGCACATTTAGTAGCTTCCAACCAAGTCTGGGGGCGAGCCATGATGACCTAGGCTCATATTTCATCCTTTAGGCCACTCATAAAACATTCCTT
>JZKD02S2414639.1:0-17911 GCA_000966675.3 Picea glauca | reverse complement strand
AGACAGACAGAGATCGTCAACAAATGGGTGGAGGGGTATTTGAGGAACTATGTGGGAGAACAGCAGCGCACATGGGTGAGGTGGTTGCACATGGGTGAGTATCGTTACAACACGACACACCATATGTCTATCAGGATGTCACCATTTGGAGCATTGTATGAATACGATGCACCCACTTTTGTGGAGACTGTATTTGGGGATAGCAGGGTCCCAGTGGCCAAAGATTGGGTGGAGGAGAGCCAAAGGATTCTGTGGGCCGTAAAGGAAAACTTACAGGCAGCACAGAATCAGCAAAAGATCTATGCAGACAGGCAGAGGGTCGAGCGCAGTTTCGAGGTTGGGGACATGGTTTTTCTGCGGTTACAACCATATCGACGGTCCTCCTTGAAGAGGAGTGGAGCAGAGAAACTGAAACCGAGATTTTATGGGTCGTACAGAATCATCGGGAGAGTAGGTGAGGTGGCATACGAGCTAGAGCTACCGGAGGGTAGCAAGATACATAACTTCTTTCACGTTTCTTGCCTTAAAAGAGCAGTGGGACAACAGATCAGCACTTCAAAGGAGTTGCCACCCTTAGATGAGGAGGGCCAGTTGGAGTTAGTGCCAGAGGAGGTGCTAGAGTAGAGAGAGCGCAAGTTGAGAAACAGGGTCATCAGGGAGTGCTTGGTTAGATGGAGGGGTCTTCCAATGGAAGATGCCACATGGGAGGGAGACCATATTTTGCAGCACCCAGGATTGATGTTGCTTGAGGACAAGCAATCTCAGGAAGGGAGGACTGTGATGTTCCATTCCCAAGAGTAGGCCAGCAGGGAGTGACTTAGTAGTCTATGTGTTCCCGTAGACTATAGTCAAGCTCAAACATGGAACAAGATGGAGAAATAAGGGTGATTTGGTGGCTAAACGATAATTAAGCCAAAAAGATTAGGAAAAGTCACTTAAGCCTAAGTCAACAAAGAATTAGAATGAAAAGGTGCTAAAGGGGGACTTAATTAAATAATTATTCACCTTAGGAGGAAAAGCTCCTAGCTTAAGTGAGGTCAATGGTGAATTAGATCAGGAAGGGTATAAAGGGAGGAATTTGACCTAATTCCTCATTATGCATTGTTATGATTTGATGTTGAGAGTTCCCAAAGGAAGAAGAGAGTCGACTTTACTGTTTTGTGGATTTCTGAAGGAAACCACCACCATTGATCGGTTTCGGTGTTGAGAGACACACCCTAGCCCATCGGAGATACCATCCAAGTATTTCACCGTGCTATTCAGGAGTATCCAGATGCAGTGTGCGCAACTCAGCCAGTGAGGGCGCAAGTCAGATTGAGGGTTTGTGGAGCTGCACAAGGTCCGAGCTCAGATTGCATTTTCCTTCCGACCCAGTTGAGATCCAGCTAAGGCGCTTAGATTGAGCCACTTTCCATCAGATTATGATGATGGAATCTTGCAGGAGGCATCATCCAGCCATTTAGGGCACAGCTCTTCCGGCAGGACATTTGAGGTTGCAGACAAAGCATCAGAGCAGATACGAGGAAACCCTCCCGATATAGTTCCGCATTTGGCGAGACGATCGTTTTGAGTCCTATAGCAGCTGATTCCGTTGGTGGAATCATTTGGGGCGCATCCACTGTCCCAAGAGGTGCACAAACCCCCCAGGGGTTGAGATCCAGTGCCTCAGAGACCAAATCTGATATCTGGCACTCATCCATTTCAGTCTAGAGGCTAGGACGCTTCTATTGGGACATTTTCCAGCTCATTCCAATGGGTGTAACCTTCCAGACAAGTTTTCCAGCTTGTAGCGATTACCGTACTTCTCCGGAATCGCCTATTTTGCCAATCTATCCGTGCATGCATTAGATCCGCCTTCATCTTCTGATCACAGGTATTTTTATGCTATTTGCTTGTATTCCAGTGACGATCCATGAGATCTAACTAACGACTATACTCTATTTCCAGTATGTTATTGTATTTCCATGCTTGAGTCACATAATACACATTATTGGGCAGTTGATGTTCTTTATTTCTGCATGCATCCTCTATATACTGTTTAAACCATAAATATACAACATGCACATGCAATAACCATAAACATCTCAAACACACAACTGAAACGCATCCAGAAACCCCCAAAGTAACAGATCTGAAGATAAAACGCATCCAGAAACCCCCAGTGTATCAAATCTGCGAGACAGAACATTAGATCAGTAGCAAATATCTTGATCAACGAGATCAGGGATATTTCATATCTAAGACAAAGTTGGAACGTAGAGATGACCTCCTCCATTATGAGAGTTGAGAAGAACTACAGATGATTCTCCTGTGAGAAAGGCAATCTACAAAGTTGGATGTGCCTGTGGCTGAGCACAAGGTGAACGTGTGAAATCCCAAAGTGTCGAGTGCATCTTCATGAGAACAGAAATGAAGATGATGTATTAGCCTCCTCTGAGCAGAAGAGTTGATGAGAAACTCCAGATGACTCTCCTGTGTAATGTAGTGGAAAAGAAGAACTGTTGAGTGGACATGCTTGTGGACGAGCACAGGTGAACGTGATCCTAGTGGCTGAGCACTAGTGAAGAAATAGTTCTTATGTGTAATGCAGTGAGCCAGAGATATGGACATCCCTATAGATGTGCCCCTAGTGGATGAGCACTAGTGGGTGTATAAGATCCCTTGCTATATTGTTCAAGAGTCAAACCTGCCTGTAACCCTAATTGTAATGTAAAGGGTACAGGTCGGCCCCACCTTAATGTGATTAATATTTAATGTAAAAGATAATTAATATGGTTATTGTTAATTATATTTTGAGTGAGGTCGGCCCTATTATGACAATAGACACATCATTTGATGTGACAAGTCTTATATAAATAAAGGTGAATCCCCATTGAGGAAACACACTTATCATTGTGTCATCTCATGATTTCAGAAGTTGTGGTCTGAAATTATGAGAATTGCAGCACCCTCTTGTGTGCTAGTTTTAGTGATGGTGTGGGAGTTCTTTCTCTTAAGGAATATAGCAAAGGATTGGCTGGGTTTTCTTCCCTTGTTGAGAAGGGTTTCCCGTGATACTTTTTGTGTACTTGTGCATGGATATTCTTCTTGTGATCTTGGTTTGCTGCAGTAGTTATGGTTCAAGTAATTGTTGACAGAAAATTTAAAAGAAATACATGATCCATAGCTCACTAAAAATCTAACAATATCGAGTCATTTTGATCACTCATTGAATATAAGTACAAGAGAGAAGTACACACTTATCTAGGAAGCTATTCTTGGTTCGTGTTTGGGTCTCTTTGGTCTTAATTTCATGAAAGAGCATCGTATGACATTGTACATGTTGGAGGAATCTATACTGAGGAAAGTTTGCAGGGTTTTCTCCCCGTTGAGGGTTTCCCTGAGGATATATCTTGTTGTTTTGTGGATATCTATCTTTCAGTTATGATCCTTTTGCATATTAAATAATAATATATATATACAATATCATCTCTTATGAAAAATCAACAGCCTCTACTTCACTTTTAAACCATATTTGCTCTTATTTAATTGTTGCATCATTACTCATTACATTCACATACATACATAAACAAACAATATAACAATGGAATTTCTGAAATTCCTCAGTTGTCCCTTGAGCCTTGGCTTAGTTGTTCAATGATCAGTACTAGTACAAGATAGTAAAAGTCGAAGTGGGCAAGGCCATGTGCAAAACTTAGGTGATTTGGACGACATAGAAGCCCCTTTGATGAAGTGGATTATCCAAAAGAAATTCGATGTTTAACAGTGTAATTTCCCCATGTTAATATAGGGAAGTATTCCCAAAGGTTAGCATAGTAACATACGTAATGTCAAAGATACGTTAGGTAATGTTAAGCACCAAAAGCTGTAACATATGAGTTTGTACCGTATCTTTAATGTCTATAAACATATCACGAAGTGTGGAGATTGAGAGAGAGAGAAATCTTTTAATTGTAAAGTGTACAGAAAGGTTCTTAATAGAGTGTTTCTTCTCCCCAATCACCGACTTCAGTTTTTGCTATTGGGTTTGTTGTATTTGTCTATTTTTCACATATGTTGATTATGGAATACTAATGTGAGTGCATTCATTTTTTCAGAAATAATACTTGTAAGATGTATTAGGCTATGTCATCATATGTTGCCAGCCCTAAGCGGAATTTCTATATCCTTTCATGGATGGCTTTTTGAGAAATTGCCACTACAAAAGGGAGAGCTCCATTACCTAGAGGCAGCTTAAAGGGTGTCATGAATAGTATCAAAGTCAAACTTTCATTTCAATTGCAACTATTGAAGATATGGGGAGAATGCTTCAACACCAATGACCCTAAAGTTAATTTAAGAGCAAGGAAGAGGAACTAATATTGCTGCCAATGTAGTCTATAAAAACATTTAATTTTTTCTCTTATTTAAAGTTCATATGCATTGCAAAGTCTATTGAAACTGCCTGGATGTTCTACTCTATTCCATTGTCATTAACATTTTACGTTAAAGATTTTATATTTAAAAAAAAAACAAAAGAGCTTCATATATATCTATATACCAACGAGAAGAATTAGTGAAAACTAATAAAACAATGCTTTCAAATATTTTTTTAAACGTGACATTCCATAAGGGTAACAAATTATCCTCACGCTATCTCCAAAGAAAAGTAAGGCGTCTCCAACAATCTATAGCAGTAAATACAGAGCACTCTGATAACAAGAAAAGAGACATGCATAGCTTAACATTTTATTTGTTCATTTTTTCTTCTTGATACATCTTGAAAAGGATTATCACAGGGTATATTAAGTTTCCCATTAAGACAATACACAATTCATTCCAGAATTTCAAAAACTTGCTGTGTTCAGAGTCCAGACAAATCCATTGTCTGTATCAGATTACATACCGTAAGAGAAAGAAGCTGAACTTTAGAATTCTTATTCACGAGACGCTTCTTGACTGCTTTGACTACATCCTTTGCTTGTCTGTTTTTTTTAAATTCAAAATCATCCCAATCAAAACTTAAATAGATCTTGATACAACTTACAACAATAAATAAAATTAAAATCACAAAATTTGTTTCATATTCACAAAACAAGACATGGAAAATAAAGTATATAAATATTTGAGAAAAAATTTGAATATCAAATGTAGACTATTGAAAAATTAGCTCCAAGATGGTAAATTGAATATAGAGTGAAAAGGCATGCTAAAGCAAAGACAAGCATAAACATCCAAGAAGTAAAAAGCAAATGCATCAGTGATACACAAATACACGTACCCACACCTCAAATACATGTCCCAAATGGGGATGCTATCCTTGGGACATGGCGTACGACCAGGTCATAACCGATTCGATAGGGTACATAATGGACGCAAGGGGGTATGTCCATATCCCTTTCGTTCTATGGGACAAGGAACTCCACACATCCCCGGCATGGGGGTTCAACCCATGGCAAAAAAAATAACAAAATAAATATAAAAAGGAAAAACCCTAATCTCTCCCACCCTTTCTTGGTTAGTCCACCTACCCTCTACCTTCTATTAAAAACCATCCAAACCCAAAAGCGACTCCCTTCCACCATTTGCTATTCATTTTTTGCTAGTGTTGGTCATTCCTTGTAATGGACATAAGTATATAAATAAACATCAAATAAATAATAATAATAATAAATGAAGTGGTACATCCTAAGGGTCATAACCTTTCACCTCGTGACCCGTCAATGTGTATATATATCATCACGTAGGTCATTGTAAATAATCTCTCGTATTACATATTCAATACATTATGTTAATCTATATGGTTCTTTTATGTTATCCTATTTGTTTTGGATATTCACTTTATGAACCAAGTTGTTCATTTCATATTCAGTAAATGAACTTTGTTCATTTCATTTGGTATCAGAGCTTATCTACAGTGGCACAATTGCACCTTATATACATCCAAATACAAGAGTTGATACTTTGACCAATCCATGTATCAACGTTGCTTAGAACGAGGATAATATTCAAACTACATTTCAAAGAGAATTAATTCCAATACAATTCAATCTCAAAACAGAAGTCGTTCCCACACAAATCCACAGCAAATCGAATTATGGTGGTCCCCTTTCACTATTTGACAATTCTGCTCAACTCTTCGAAGATCATATCATCTCGTGTCTTCAACCTCAATAATGAAGTACTATGACAAGTATTGCAAGACAAAATGAAGAAGAAGCATTTTCCATAAAATACTTTGAGGACAACACATCATTGAAGGGATAGGCAATGTAATGGACATAAGTATATAAATAAGCACCGAATAAATAATAATAATAATAATAACAACAAATAAAGTGGTACATCCTAACTAAGGGTCATAACCCTTCATCACAACCTTTCACCTCATGACCCATCATTGTGTATATATACCATCATGTAGGTCATTGTAAATCATCTCTTTTATTATATATTCAATACATTATTTTAATCTATATGGATTCTTTTATGTTATCTTATTTATTTTGGATAGTTACTTTATGAACCAAGTTGTTCATTTCATATTCGATAAATAAAATGTGTTCATTCCATTCCTTTGCCAATTACTGTTTGTATCACTGTATTTCATTTTGATTGGATTTACTCTACTATCATGCACCTATGGCTAGGAGTCGTGAGTATGACATGAGACATTGAGAATTAGAATTATAATGACTCATGCAAGCCCCCAATTTGTGGGCACTTGTCATGTGGATGGGGAGAAATGAGCACTCAAGCTCACCTAAACCTCCTACACTCCTGCATCCTCGCTATGACATCACTCACACATGTGACTTATCCACATGAAAACACCAAAATAAGCCTCACTCTCAATCGAGACAACTTAGCAAACAAACAATAAACAACATGGCATACGCGTTAGCTCCACGAGGATTGCAAACAACACTAACACACATCAGCGTACAACGTTCACTGCATCAATACGTGACATCATCACACATCCACAGTTAGACACTCATAACATACAACAAAATAATCTACCATTTGGTAACATGGTCGCAACTGTTGGCTTTTTGGAATTGCGATATTCTTGGAAAATGAACAGGTCGTTTTCTTGTAACTAAAACTAGTTTTTAACAAATGTTGGAGATCCACATAACTTTCTTCATAACATACCCTAGGAATGGACTCATATACCAAGCCCTTGTATAATGCGTGGGGATAGAAGACAATCAATACACTAAGAAACAAATCCATGTAACCCCTACAATTCACTGCAACGTATTCTAGAGTTTTTCTACCCCATGAGGGTTTTCTCTAGTGCAAAATCATGTTGTGTAATATATTTGTGTGCATGCTGATTATTTGGGTTTACATTGCTTAAATTACGCATTTTGTGTTTTTGGCATAAACCTTTCTTAATATGGTTTTGAGAATATGCATAGCCTATTGTATTTTTACAGGCATGATAGTATTTAAATCTTAAGCCATCTCTCGAGTTGTTGTCCCCTATCTCCTCTGGGTGACATAGATCAACAAATCTCCTTCAATCTCGTAGCAAATGGGTAGTAGACAATAAATGCAAATTACTTCCCACTAAAATCAACCCCAACTCTACTCCAAATCAGCTCCAAATTTGTTCAAACAACTAGTGAATGCTACAATGCCAAGTTCTTCAAATATTCACAACGAGAAGTGTGAGGCAAAAAGGGGCAAGGGTGTTTACAAGGATGGGTTTAGGGTTTTAGGAGGGTTAGGGTTACTTTTTCTTTTTTTTTGGGGGGGGGTATTTTTTTAAATTGAGTGAGCTCACAATTTGGCAGCCTAATCAGTGTATTGGATTGGGCCAATGACTTGACCAAGTTGTTGATTAAGTCAATCATTGATTCAACCTAGTCAACCATCGATTCCAAGACAATTTGGCCAAAAAAACAATTTAAATTAGTTGAGTCGATTTGGCTCTAACAGTTATTATAACGTTGTTGCGGACCAATCACCCGTCTCCACAAAACACATGCATTCACTACACCCTATACATGCAAAACCATTTCCTCAATGATAGAAAGATTAAATCTTTATTAGCATCGTTGCCTCCCTAATCTTTGAGTCGTACACCTATTGTTTCTCCTCATCATTTGGATCTCTTACTACTTTGTCTATCCTCACTTCCAGCAATTGTTTGTGACCGTAATTGGCTATCGTATGTTGCTTGCACATATGATAACTGCGCCCACTAATATTTTGAGCATTTGTGAACATAAAATTATGTAGGATCCCACTTTTAAGTTCTAAACACCAAGCACTAAAACAAAAGTTTTTTAAATTTTAACAACCCTAAACAACCAAAAGACAATTTGTTTAATTTTGAAGAAGGGTGTATTTGTTTCAGCACTCACAGGAACCATCACTCAAGGGAGTGACACTTGACTCATTGATAGCAGTGCTTCCAAGCACATGACCAGATTCAGACACTCTCTCTCCAACCTGATAGAAAAGGACTCTTCTCTTCAGATGGTGCTTGGGGATGATTCCAAGCATGCAATCAAAGGCGTTGGAGAAGCCTCCCTACAACTTGATTCAGGTAACCCTCTTACAATTAAAGACATTTTGTTTGTACAAGGCTTAAAGAAGAATCTTCTTTCCATTTTTGCTTTAGAAGATAAAGGATTTAGGGTAGCTTTTGTGGATGGGCAAGTTCTTCTATGGCCTAAGAATTCAAGCATGGATAAAGCTACCATGATTGGTGTCCAAGAGGGAGGATTGTACAAATTAAAGGGACACCAAGAACAAGCCCTTGTACACAAAAGTGTTAGCTCTGGTGAGCTATGGCACAGAAGACTTGCTCACATAAACTATAAAGCACTAACATTATTGAGCAAGGTGGTTATAAGTCTACCAGAGATCCAGGTAGATCATGATGGAGTATGCAAAAATTGCGCTCTTAGCAAGGATGTCAAGGGAAGCTTCACCAGCAGTGATAGCAGGTCCAAGGGTATCTTGGACATCATACACTCTGTTGTATGTGGACAGATGACGATGCCAACATTAAGCAACTTTGTATACTATGTCTTATTCATAAATGACTATTCTCGAAAGACATGGATCTATTTCCTAAAAGTGAAAGATGAAGTCTTTAACAAGTTTCAAGAGTTCAAGGCTTTAGTTGAAAATCTCTCTGAAAGGAAGATTAAAGTATTGAGATCTGATAATGGAGGTGAGTACACCTCAAAGGAGTTTAAAGATTTTTGAAGAGAAGAGGGGATTAAGAGGGAGCTAACTACTCCCTACAACCCCCAGTAGAATGGGGTTGCAGAAAGAAAGAATAGATCCATTGTAGAAGCAGCGAAAGCGATGATCCATGACCAGAGCCTACCCATGCACTTATGGGCAGAAGCATCCAGTACAGTTGTGTACATCCAAAATAGAAGTCCTCACAAGATATTGGGGAACAAGACACCTAAAGAGGTGTTCACTGGAAAGAAACCAAAAGTCAGTCACTTGAGGATTTTTGGTTGTCTAGTGTTTGTACATGTTCCAAAGGAAAAGAGAACGAATTTGGAACCTTCAGGAAAGAAGGGCACATTCGTTGGATACAGTGAAACTTCGAAGGCCTATAGAATATACATCCCCGGGCAAAGACAGATTGAGACCAGTCGGGATGAAACATTTGACGAAGATGAAGCCTTCAGAAGATCAAGGGAGTCTCACATGGATGAGGATCGAGAGGAGCAAGAGGCTCCAAGGGATGCAGTCATGGAAGATTAAAGTCTTGAGATCCGATAATGGAGGTGAGTACACCACAAAGGAGTTTAAAGATTTTTGCAGAGAAGCGGGGATTAAGAGGGAGCTTACTACTCCCTACAACCCCCAACAGAATGGGGGTTGCAGAAAGAAAGAATAGATCCATTGTAGAAGCAGCGAAAGCGATGATCCATGACCAGAGCCTACCCATGCACTTATGGGCAGAAGCATCCAGTACAGTTGTGTACGTCCAAAATAGAAGTCCTCACAAGATATTGGGGAACAAGACACCTGAAGAGGTGTTCACTGGAAAGAAACCAGAAGTCAGTCACTTGAGGATTTTTGGTTGTCCAGTGTTTGTACATGTTCCAAAGGAAAAGAGAACGAAGTTGGAACCTTCAAGAAAGAAGGGCACATTCGTTGGATACAGTGAAACTTTGAAGGCCTACAAAATATACATCCCSGGGCAAAGACRGATTGAGATCAGCCGGGATGAAACATTTGACRAAGATGAAGCCTTCAGAAGATCAAGGGAGTCTCRCATGGATGAGGACCGAGAGGAGCAGGAGGCTCCAAGGGATGCAGTCATGGAAGAATCTACACCAGAAGATCCCATTCCAAAAGTTCAGAATGAGATGGAAGATTYAGAGAGACCTGTAGATCCRCCCCGAGAAGCTGCAGTCARCAGAAAGAGACCAGCTTAGCTYCGGAACACCTTGCAGGAAGMTGAAGGACATACAGCTCCCAAAGGATCTTTTAGAGAGAGTAAGAGACCACATAAGTTTTCCAACTATGTGGCACTGATAAGCAACATCATTGATTCATAACCTTCCACCTTTGAGGAAGTTGCTGAGAAACAAGAATGGAGGGATGCCTTGATGGAGGAATATCAGTCCATCATGAAAAATGATGTGTAGGAGGTGGTTCCAGGACCAAAAGGGAAGTCAGTAGTGACTTCCAAATGGATCTACAAGATCAAGCATGCTGCAAACGGCAGCATAGAGAAGTACAAAGCAAGATTTGTGGCTAGAGGGTTCTCCCAGAAAGAGGGAGAAGACTATGATGAGACATTTGCCCCAGTAGCAAAATACACTTCTATCAGATCGATTATTGACATTGCTTCTGCGATGGGATGGAAATTACACTAGATGGAAATCAAGACTGCTTTCTTGAACGGTGTAATTGAAGAAGAAGTGTACATAGAACAACCACAAGGGTTTGTGATTCATGGGAAGGAGTCCCATGTGTGCAAACTGAAGAAGGCTTTGTACGGGCTAAAGCAGGCACCTAGGGCATGGTATGCCAGGATAGATGGATATTTGATGAGCTTGGGATTCACCAAGAGTGATGCGGATCCAAACCTTTACTATAAGGTTGAGAATGGATGCTTGCTTATCTTGGTACTATACGTAGATGACATGTTCCTAACAGGAGACGAGAAGCTCATAGTTGGGTGCAAGAGGGAGCTTGCCTCGGAGTTCAAAATGAAGGATCTAGGTACGATGCATTACTTCTTGGGATTAGAGGTGTGGCAAAGATCAGATGAGATTTTCCTTAGCCAAGGAAAATATATTATTGAAATCCTACAGAGATTTGGGATGATGGACTGCAAGTCCATGACCACACCTATGACGATAAATCTGAAACTCTTGAGTGATTCATCTTCAAATTTGGTGGATCCCACGATGTACAGACAGTTGATTGGATCCTTGATGTACCTGGTTAACACCAGGCCGGACATATGTTTTGCAGTGAATACCTTGAATCAACACATGGTTGAACCCAGACATGTACATTGAATGACAGCAAAACATATGTTGAGGTACCTTCATGATACAATTAGATATGGATTGAGATATGTCTCGAGTGGAGATGTGAAGCTACAGGGATATACAGACTCTGACAAGGCAAGGAGTGCAATGGTCGGAAGAGTACTTCCGGATGTTGCTTCAGTTTGGGATCAAGTATGATCTCATGGTTGAGAAAAAAGCATACATCAGTGGCACTCAATACATCAGAGGCAGAGTATATCGCAGCTAGCGTGGCAAGCCGTGAAGCAGTGTGGCTTCGGAAGTTGCTTGCAAGGATATTTGATCTAGAGTTGGAGCTAACTTTGATACACTGTGACAATCAAAGTTGCGTGAAGCTTACAAAGAACCTTGTATTTCATGATAGGTCTAACCACATAGAGATCAAATATCATTACATCCAAGACATGGTGCAGAGAGGAGTTGTAGAGCTCCAGTACATATCCACGGATGAGCAGATAGCGAACATTCTCACCAAGCCTTTGTCAAGAGTGAAGTACGAGTACTTTAAGGACAAGCTTGGCGTGATGCTGAATGTCCACCCTCGTTGAGAGGGAGGTGTGTTGTTTCTTCTCATGCCGACTAACCCCTCTGGCCAAGGGTTCCCTAGATCAATCATGTGACTGAGGGGGTAATGCATTATCAGACCTGATGAGAGATGAAACATCACACGCATAGTCATGAGGACTATGGGAGTAGCTTCGTGCTACTGGATCAGACTATGATTATGGTTGATGGCATCTTGTAGTAACTGTGTGTTACTAGTTGATTGTTGCATAATCATAGGTATGACTATGGTTGATGGCATTGTAGTAGCTAAGTGCTACTAGTTGATTGTTGCATAGTCATACAGATCCTGACTATGGATGATGGCATTGTAGTAGTTGTGTGCTACTAGTTGATTGTTGCATAGTCATGGAGATGGCAGACTATGATGATGGCTGATGGCATATTGCAGTAGTTGTTTGCTACTAGTTGATTGTTGCATAATCATAGAGACTACTGGATTGCATGGCGGTAGCTTGTGTAGCTATTAGTTGATTGCAGGAGAGAGACATTGTGTCTCTGGATAGTCGATGTGTGCTACTTGGAGTGGTTATGTACCACTGGATAGTAGTTGTGTACGACTATGGATCGGCACAGTCGTGTTCTACTGGATGGCATTGTAGTAGTTGTGCGCTACTAGTTGATTGCCATGGAGACTACCAATTCACATTGTGAGTAGTTGTGCACTACTTGATTGCAGAGACTGTGACAGATGATTCGAGCTACCGATGGAATTGTGGCAGTTGTATGTTGCCATTTGATTGCAGAGTAGTCAGTGGACTACTAGATGAAGACATCGTGAAAGATACCTCCCTAGCTAAGAGGGAGGGTTGATATCAGTTTGGTAGTTGCAGGAGGAACTCTCCCTCCTAGATGACCTTTCTTAGATGCGGAGAAGATTCCAGAAGCAAGAGATCCATTGGACAGATGTTGAAACACCCCAGAAGAGAAATCGGCCCAGAAGAATTAGAATAATGAAGTGGCACCTTTCCAGAGAAGAAGTCGGCCCAGTCTAGTGGCCAGGAAGACTATAAATAGAGGACGTCTTGGCTCATTTGTTCACTTACTCACACTCCCTCATCCACCCAGAAGCAAGGCGCAAGTTTGGAGAAGGTGATGCAGTAGCTGTAGTGACTCAGTTTCTTCTTGTTCAGTCTTTTAGTATCTCTCTCTTGTGCGTTACTCCTTGAGGAGGTGTGCTACCTTGGTATAAAGTTGTTGTTGCAGTTGTGGTGGTGTTTTCTAGTTGAGCTAGCCTTTGAGCTAGGGTTTATCTTTTTTGGACTTGCTTTGTGAACGAAATCTATCTAAGGTTGTTGGGTTTTTCCCCCATTTGGGGTTTTCCCAGGATAATTCTCTTGTGTTCTTTTGTCTCTGTTTATGGTGATATTGCTCAGTATATGATAAACAAGTTAATGCTAAAGAAGTAAAAGAACACTATTGCTCTATAAGTAAAGAAACACTAACAATATAGTGGGATTGCTTTTTTTGGGGGGGGGAACGCTATGTAATGGGTGGAAAAGCTGGGAATGAGTGGTAGACTAGCTATGTATGTCTAGTTTTGGTGTCAAATTCCACCACTTGGTGAATTGAAGCTATGGACTTAATGGCCCTATGTCATATCCCATTTATCTTTAATAGGTAAATCTTCTTTTCTTTTCAGGGAAAAAAAAAAGCAAGTCGTGCCCTTTAAAATGGTATGCTCAATTGTTAGGAACTACCATTCAAATCATGCCACTTAACATCCAACATGCACACATACTTTTCATATGTCATTTGAGTTATTTATTATTGACAACTTGCGGAAACTTTAGCATGCCATCAAAAATGTTGTAAAAATGGCAAAAATCTCACAAAACGCCATTATGATGATCTAGTTGTAAACAAACAAAAAATCAACACAGAGCATTCCCAATTAAAGGAAATGAAAAATAGAAAACATAAAATGATCTTCTCCTAGTACTCCATACACAGAGAAGCATTCAGAGATGGGCCAAGTGCAAAGCAATACATAAATGGCAAATATAAATTAAGGAGATGGAAGTGATAAAAATATAAAAACAAAATACCAACTGTCAGAAAGCCTGAGCAGGACAGCTGCATGGAGCAATCAACCTTTTGGTCATGAAAAAAGGTTACATGATACACCTACAACAAATGGAATTATGGTATTTGATTCCAACAAAGGAAAAGCTCTACATAACATCTGAACTATCAAAGTTGAATAGGCATATCAGGGACCACCCTATGATCACTAAAATCAGATAAAAAGCATATTGATAATGATGTTGGCATAAAAGTAGCAAAGCACAAAGCCCTCCCAATGATTCTGCATCAATTCTTAACGCTGAAAGGCATACGAAAGGCCCGTCCACTTTCTTCGTCTTTGTCAAAATCAGGCTAGAACAACAGAGATGCAATTTCCAAAATTGAACAGATTATGTACTGAGTGTGATACATTCAAGATTAAATCTCAAAAATAAGACATATTTTGGAGCATATTCCATAATGACTGTAAGATGGAATGGAAAACTGGTTTAATCACAAGATTTGGTGCAGGGATCGACATTGGAGTTGATCATTAATTTACGTACAGAGCAAATCCCCCCCCCCAACAGTCTCGAGAAGATTTTAGGGGTTAATATTCAGCACTTGACTGTTTTTTTCCAAAATTATCCAAAAACGACTCACTCATTCGAAATAAATATTCCCACAAACTTCTAGACAATAAAAATATTTTACTTGAAAATTTTAATGGAAAATATATTTTCATTGGAAATATAAAAAAAAANCAAGGATATTTGATCTAGAGTTGGAGCTAACTTTGATACACTGTGACAATCAAAGTTGCGTGAAGCTTACAAAGAACCTTGTATTTCATGACAGGTCTAACCACATAGAGATCAAATATCATTACATCCAAGACATGGTGCAGAGAGGAGTTGTAGAGCTCTAGTACATATCCACGGATGAGCAGATAGCGAACATTCTCACCAAGCCTTTGTCAAGAGTGAAGTACGAGTACTTTAAGGACAAGCTTGGCGTGATGTTGAATGTCCACCCTCGTTGAGAGGGAGGTGTGTTGTTTCTTCTCATGCCGACTAACCCCTCTGGCCAAGGGTTCCCTAGATCAGTCATGTGACTGAGGGGGTAATGCATTGTCAGACTTGATGAGAGATGAAACATCACACGCATAGTCATGAGGACTATGGGAGTAGCTTCGTGCTACTGGATCAGACTATGATTATGGTTGATGGCATCTTGTAGTAACTATG
The DNA here is from genome assembly GCA_000966675.3 of Picea glauca. Taxonomy (NCBI): domain Eukaryota; kingdom Viridiplantae; phylum Streptophyta; class Pinopsida; order Pinales; family Pinaceae; genus Picea; species Picea glauca. The sequence goes on along the minus strand of JZKD02S2414639.1, from coordinate 2,580 downwards.
TGTTACTAGCTGATTGTTGCATAATCATAGGTATGACTATGGTTGATGGCATTGTAGTAGCTAAGTGCTACTAGCTGATTGTTGCATAGTCATACAGATCCTGACTATGGATGATGGCATTGTAGTAGTTGTGTGCTACTAGTTGATTGTTGCATAGTCATGGAGATGGCAGACTATGATGATGGCTGATGGCATATTGCAGTAGTTGTTTGCTACTAGTTGATTGTTGCATAATCATAGAGACTACTGGATTGCATGGCGGTAGCTTGTGTAGCTATTAGTTGATTGCAGGAGAGAGACATTGTGTCTCTGGATAGTCGATGTGTGCTACTTGGAGTGGTTATGTACCACTGGATAGTAGTTGTGTACGACTATGGATCGGCACAGTCGTGTTCTACTGGATGGCATTGTAGTAGTTGTGCGCTACTAGTTGATTGCCATGGAGACTACCAATTCACATTGTGAGTAGTTGGGCACTACTTGATTGCAGAGACTGTGACAGATGATTCGAGCTACCGATGGAATTGTGACAGTTGTATGTTGCCATTTGATTACAGAGTAGTCAGTGGACTACTAGATGAAGACATCGTGAAAGATACCTCCCTAGCTAAGAGGGAGAGTTGATATCAGTTTGGTAGCTGCAGGAGGAACTCTCCCTCCTAGATGACCTTTCTTAGATGCGGAGAAGATTCCAAAAGCAAGAGATCCATTGGACAGATGTTGAAACACCCCAAAAGAGAAGTCGGCCCAGAAGAATTAGAATAATGAAGTGGCACCTTTCCAGAGAAGAAGTCGGCCCAGTCTAGTGGCCAAGAAGACTATAAATAGAGGACGTCTTGGCTCATTTGTTCACTTACTCACACTCTCTCATCCACCCAAAAGCAAGGCGCAAGTTTGGAGAAGGTGATGCAGTAGCTGTAGTGACTCAGTTTCTTCTTGTTCAGTCTTTTAGTATCTCTCTCTTGTGCGTTACTCCTTGAGGAGGTGCGCTACCTTGGTATAAAGTTGTTGTTGCAGTTGTGGTGGTGTTTTCTAGTTGAGCTAGCCTTTGAGCTAGGGTTTATCTTTTTTGGACTTGCTTTGTGAACGGAATCTATCTAAGGTTGTTGGGTTTTTCCCCCATTTGGGGTTTTCCTAGGATAATTCTCTTGTGTTCTTTTGTCTCTATTTATGGTGATATTGCTCAGTGTATGATAAACAAGTTAATGCTAAAGAAGTAAAAGAACACTATTGCTCTATAAGTAAAGAAACACTAACAATATAGTGGGATTGCTTTCTTTGGGGGGGGAACGCTATGTAATGGGTGGAAAAGCTGGGAATGAGTGGTAGACTAGCTATGTATGTCTAGTTTTGGTGTCAAATTCCACCACTTGGTGAATTGAAGCTATGGACTTAATGGCCCTATGTCATATCCCATTTATCTTTAATAGGTAAATCTTCTTTTCTTTTCAGGGAAAAAAAAAAGCAAGTCGTGCCCTTTAAAATGGTATGCTCAATTGTTAGGAACTACCATTCAAATCATGCCACTTAACATCCAACATGCACACATACTTTTCATATGTCATTTGAGTTATTTATTATTGACAACTTGCGGAAACTTTAGCATGCCATCAAAAATGTTGTAAAAATGGCAAAAATCTCACAAAACGCCATTATGATGATCTAGTTGTAAACAAACAAAAAATCAACACAGAGCATTCCCAATTAAAGGAAATGAAAAATAGAAAACATAAAATGATCTTCTCCTAGTACTCCATACACAGAGAAGCATTCAGAGATGGGCCAAGTGCAAAGCAATACATAAATGGCAAATATAAATTAAGGAGATGGAAGTGATAAAAATATAAAAACAAAATACCAACTGTCAGAAAGCCTGAGCAGGACAGCTGCATGGAGCAATCAACCTTTTGGTCATGAAAAAAGGTTACATGATACACCTACAACAAATGGAATTATGGTATTTGATTCCAACAAAGGAAAAGCTCTACATAACATCTGAACTATCAAAGTTGAATAGGCATATCAGGGACCACCCTATGATCACTAAAATCAGATAAAAAGCATATTGATAATGATGTTGGCATAAAAGTAGCAAAGCACAAAGCCCTCCCAATGATTCTGCATCAATTCTTAACGCTGAAAGGCATACGAAAGGCCCGTCCACTTTCTTCGTCTTTGTCAAAATCAGGCTAGAACAACAGAGATGCAATTTCCAAAATTGAACAGATTATGTACTGAGTGTGATACATTCAAGATTAAATCTCAAAAATAAGACATATTTTGGAGCATATTCCATAATGACTGTAAGATGGAATGGAAAACTGGTTTAATCACAAGATTTGGTGCAGGGATCGACATTGGAGTTGATCATTAATTTACGTACAGAGCAAATCCCCCCCCCCAACAGTCTCGAGAAGATTTTAGGGGTTAATATTCAGCACTTGACTGTTTTTTTCCAAAATTATCCAAAAACGACTCACTCATTCGAAATAAATATTCCCACAAACTTCTAGACAATAAAAATATTTTACTTGAAAATTTTAATGGAAAATATATTTTCATTGGAAATATAAAAAAAAA
>JZKD02S2414628.1:15411-28481 GCA_000966675.3 Picea glauca | reverse complement strand
GTCGGCATTCAATCCTCATGCTCGGGCAGCCCAGAACTATAGCATTGTCGAAGATCTAGCCCAAGCACCCTCAGCGATGTCTGCCCTGGAAGTCCTTCAGTCTTGTCCTGCGCAATGAAAGGCGTTGTTGAAAGCTATAGGGGGCATTGATCCAATAGATACGAATCTGATAGTCTTTAACTTGGATGATCACATTCCAAGGTTACCCCCACAGCTTGCGTTTCAAATCCAAGTTGTGGTCTCCGACAAGAGTATTTGCCAGACTGTTATTGATGAGCGTGCCTCTACATGCGTCATGTCTTTTTCTTGTTGGAAAGCCATTGGCTCTCCCCCGTTAAACGAATCACAAAACACTTTGCGAGCCTTCAATGGCTCGGGTTTTAAGCCTTATGGTGTTCTACCATCGTTGCTTGTCACTCTGGAAGGTAAGACCGTTCAGGTGGAAGTGGAAGTTTTTGATACTCCCTTAGATTATAATCTTCTACTTGGTTGAAGCTGGGTCGATTCTATGCGTGTTGTCGTGTCAACCCTTTTCTGTGTCGTACGATTTCCTCACCAAGGAAAAGTAGTTACGATCGTTCAACTTGCCTTTTTTAATGCTGATACTCACGTTGGCAACGTGCCTTTCATCGCTAAAACCCCACCGAGTTACGAGAATGTCGAGTCAGTCTTTTAAAAGATTCTTCACTAATGGGTACTTTCCCTATACCACCACCACCCAATATTCCACGCCCGTTTATTGCTTCTATTAATATGATCTCTACTGTACCTCCTAAACTTCCGGTGTCTGTTGACCCTTGGGTAGTCCCTAATCTTGGAGATCATGTTCATTTCGGCAATGTTACGCCTTTAAGTCCGGTTGAGTCTGCTTATCAAGCCATTCAATCAGCATTCCCTTCTACTTTTTCTTTTGATGAGTTGCCTCCTGATCCTTTTCATGTCGTCTTTCCAACTGACGAGATGATCATGTCTGTCTTGGATGACACCCCTTGGGACGATGGACATCATCGTTCCATTATGTTTCTGGAACAACAGACTCTTGGGAATTATCAACGGATCTCGACTCCATCGACCATTGTTGTTATATCCACGAATTCCCAATCTACATGAGATGTGTTTTTCGAAGGGAACCTCAGTAACATTTCACCCACGATGCCCATAGATATTTCAGTGAAACCTGGGATAGTTGAGAACGTTCATATTGGAACTTCGTGTTCTCCCGACGAAATTGCCACTTATACTTCCTTGTTTAAGGAATTTCGTGATATCTTTGCGTGGAGTTACGAAGAGATGTCGGGTATTAACTCTGTTATCGTTGTTCATGAGACTAAGACATACCCCAGAGCTAAACCAGTCCGACAGCGCCTCCGTCCTGTCCATCCACGTAAAGCGGCAGCCATTAAACTCGAAGTTGAAAAACTTCTTAAAGTCGGTTTCATTTACCCCGTGGCATTGACAGAATGGGTTTCCAACCCCGTACCAATCGAGAAGAAGGGTGGTAGTATACGCGTTTGTGTTTATTATCGGGATATCAACAAAGCTTGTCCAAAGGATAATTTTCCAACCCCTTTCGTTGACCAAATCGTTGATGACTGTGTCGGTAGTGAAATATTTTCCCTCATGGATGGATTTTCCAGCTATAATCAAATCAATATCGCTCCTGAGGACCAACATAAAATAGCTTTTATATGTCCTTGGGGGTACTTTCACCTACAGAAAACTTCCCTTCGGTCTGAAGAACGCAGGTGATACGTTCCAACGTCCTATGTCTGATGCCTTTCACGATATCAAGCATATTGTTCAACCTTATTTGGACGATTTGTCGGCTTATTCTTTACGTCGAGTCGATCACCCTAGCCATCTCCGAGCAATTTTTGTTCATTGTTGATTCTATCGCATTCACCTCAATCCTCATAAATGTGTCTTTTGCGTCGAATCTGGTCGTCTCCTCGGTTTCATTGTTTCACTACATGGGATCCAGGTAGATCCTATCAAGGTCGAGGTGATTCTTAATCTCCCTCCTCCTTCTTCTTTGAGTCAGTTACAAAGTTTGCAGGAGACAGCAAACTTTCTTCGTCGTTTCATCCCGAATTATGCCAAGATTACTCGTGGTTTCACGCGTCTTCTAAAGAAAGGTTCAGAGTTTGTCTGGGATAAAGTTGCTAACAACGCCTTTGAAGCTTTAAAATTGTCCCTCACAAAAGCTCCTCTTCTTTTCCCTCCGGATTATAGTCGAGACTACTTTCTTTATCTAGTTGCGTCCGAGTATACTATCGGCATGGTCCTCGTTCAAGAGGATGATAACCACGATGAACATGTTATCTATTACTTGAGTAGAAGTTTATCATCCATGGAAATCAAGTACCAACATGTTGAGAAGTTGGCCTTGGCTGTTGTTCAAGCAGTCCAACGTTTCCGTCATTATATTCTCGCCAGGAAGACTACAGTGATTTCGCACTATAACCCCATGCAACACATATTGACACGTCAATTGTTGGGGGGAAAGTACTCCAACTGGATTGCTATTTTCCAGGAGTTCGAATAGGATCATAGGTTGATATTATTGAGTCAGACACATGTTGGACTGACTCAACATGGTAAAATCATTTCTTCATGGACTGAGTTTATTGTGGAATTAAGAAATCAATTTTATCCATTAGATTACATGAAAACATCAATGATTTATTGGCAACATATGAGACAAGGAAAAGGGAAAAGTGTTCAATCTTATACAAAAGAATTCAGGAGGAACTAGGAGGATCCAGGAATGCTCACAAAGGTCCAGGAGGATCCAGAATGCTCACAGGGATCCAGAAAGGGTCATAAAAGCTCAAAAATCAATTGTCTCAAAATTTTGGGAAAATGAAATCAGTGCAAAGATCTCATCGCCATCTTTCCAACGATGCAAATGGCACCTCAAACAGATCTTATATGCAAAAGTTATAGGCAGTCAAAGTTTGGTCAATCCCAAGCAAAATAAGGGTGACACGTGGCACATGTCCATACAGTAGCCACTGACATAGCACAATAGGTGATGTGGCATACATAGTCATCATTTGAGTTGGAAATCCGTACTCCAAGTGGTTCAACAATGTAATGACACATGGCATAGGAGGTCCAATGAGAAGCTACACGTCGCAGCTTCCCATTGGGAAGTGATGGTTGGGTTGTATAAATTTTGCAATCCAAGGGAATCGGCCCCATGAACTCCATAGCCTTAACAAAAGGCCCATAACCAACATGCCATGCAATAGTACTTAACTATATCATGGAAATTATTTTATTTAAAGTCCTGTATTAAATGGGGGAGAAAGGGGTTGAGGGCTAGTCCCGAACCCCTGGTCCTTACCATAACCATACGACCTTACCATAATCCACGAAGGGTTATCACATAGTTTGGAAGAGGTTGTTTTAACCACATGGTATATTGGTATAACCACGTATTATATGGTTATAAAACCATATAACAGTTTACCAAAGTTCACGGGAGGTTGGTTATATATTATATGTATATAACATATAGTTATAAGTTATAACAAAACATAACGATATGCCAAAACTTTCGAAGGTTGTTAACTATGTGCTATGGTATATGTAACATATATAACCAATTGCAAAAAACTAACCACAAAGGTCGTGAGGAATAGAACCTCCTACCTCCACTTTTTATGCCAAGTTAGTGTGGGGTTGGTTACAAAACCCAACAAATTATAATTAAGCCTATCCTAAAATTTTGAGATTTTGTTAAGAGGGGTGGCCTATTTAATGGCACACACCCCAACACATTACACACAACATTTTTCTGTCTTACACATATTTTCTATGCAGTTTTGTCTCGTAAAGTGTGTCGAGAGTATGAAGGGTACAAGGCTACATCGTAAATCATGTCGGGGTCCACCTTGACGGAATTTCAAGTATTTTATATCAATTTTGAACGATTTTTCACCAACAATTCAATGGTGCACTCTGTTTTTGCATTTGAGCAATTTGTAAAAAGTTCATTGTATTATTTTGCATGCCAAGGGGATTATGGGGTACTGTAAGCAAAATATAGCCGACTTTATACTTACTTTTCTCAGTTTTTCAAGAGGAATGCAAGGGTGATGTCCTTTTCTATGTCAGAGAAGCATATTTGAAAGTCATCTTCAGCTCTTGTATTGCAAATTCCTTTTATTATAAATGAAGTATTTGAGCATTAATAAAGTGATTATGCATTTGCTTATGTAATATGGATTATGCAAGTTATGACCATCAGTTAAAGTGTTTGTTTAAGTAAAATAAATCACTTCCATGCTATAAGAACTGTCAATAAAATATTTTGGAATAAGAAAGTGGTATTGAACTTAGTAATATTTGTATATCAAGTGTTGTATGGGTTCTATCCATTTTCGGATCATGTCTACTATGCACTTACCACAAGCTAGTTTCCTACAGCCATCCCAATCCACCAGCTATCTTCCCAAAAACCTGCATAACTCAAGGAATGGGATCCCCTTCTCTACCACATAGTCTCTCAGGCTATACCCCTTCCCTCCAGGGTTCCATCTCAGGTTGGCTAAGAAACTTTCTTGCTAGGAACTCCAAGGAATTATAGTTGCAACAGGAAACTCTTAACATCAAAACATTTGATCTACACACAAAAAAACCACTATGCATGCCTAAAAACCTACTTCTTCATGTATTATACAACTCCCACAATCTTCCCACAAAACCCACTATGAATATCTTCCAATTCCAACACTCAACACCCTCTTACTGTCCCAAAATTTGCTTGTAAAAACTGCCTTATTTTCCCATACGAATTTCCTTTTCCCCCAAGCTAGTTGACTCTCAATATCCCCAATGTTGATTGTAATTCAACCCCATGCCCCCAATGACTATGGGATGTGACTTCTCACACCCACCCTCTTACATGTATTCAATGATTGAGCTCTCACACACTCAAGGGAAAAATAGAAATTTCGCTCAAAACAATAACTTTAAGAAAAGGTTTGAGATTTACGGAACATGAATAAAACCCCCTTAGACCCCTCCTCTCTTGTGGAAAACTCAACCCCCAAGATTTTTTCCATGTCCATCTGTATTCGACATCACATTTTGTTTTATTATCATGATATACGATGTTTACATACTACATATTCAATCCCACGACCATACATCATATTTACATTATATATCACTAATCTGGGGATTAAAAATGGAGATGTTACAATAATGGATGTGATGATATTCATTGCTACATTCCAAGGTAACTAGCCTTTATTTTAATAGGGTGGTATAAAGGAGGATTTTGACAACAAAATGAAGGAAGGGGATTTGACACTCGATGGGTAAAACTGCTTTTTTACAGTGGACAAGATGAAAATGGGTAAATCTTATGGAAGTTTTAGCATATGTCCAATAGGCCCATAAGGTTGGGAAGAGTATATGATGCTTTCTCTTCTTGTGCTTATTCATGGTCTGTTGGAGCATGGTTTTAAGGATTTCATTTACGACCTCAAATTTTCCATTCTCTTGCATATAATAGGATTATAAATATTGGTTCACAAAACCTAATAGTGAAGATAGCTCACACCAATTATTAACCATCAAACATCTGATGTGCATGATTTTAAATGTTCATCAAAGGTATTTCATCGGATCATTGACAAAGATATCCAACCATCGTAATTATGATGTGCCAACCTACCACGTGGAAGTTGTGGAGAGATTTATTTTGCAAAACTTTCAATGCAACGATGACGCAAATATTGTTGTCATGTGTTTGACGAAAAAGGTTTCCACATGGCATTTTCAGGGCTAGTTTTATCCACGAAGTGTCTTTTGGAATACCGACATTGTCCATTGGTGGTGTGATGATCAGGTTCAAAAAATCCATTGAATGTATCGTTGGAGCATTGAAATACTATCCGTCAATGTTGTGACGTTACGATGGGAAAATCCATCGAAGGTTGGACGATATGGAGGGCATCGTCTGTCTGGGGTGAGACGAAGTGGAAGGCACAATTCATCAGGGGTGTGATGATATGGAGTGCTAAGTCTGTCGGATGGGATATTTTATAGCGAGTAATTTTCATCAACGATGCAAATATGGGGTGGGAACAGTCCATCAGAATATCATCGGAGCATCAATGCACTAGGGGCATTGTCCATTGGATATTTGACATTGAGTATGATCGTCATAGGTCCAATGGATCAAAATAAATTTAAAAATAAAAATAAATAGATGTTGTACACTAAAATTCATGCTTATGATGCATTGGATAGATGGCCCCTGATTGGTTTGGAGGAATATGCATTTGTGATAGTGTCCTGTTGTATACCATTTTAAGTTCTTGATTCCACCGCTAAAAAAATTCCCTTGTGGCATATGGAGATGCCTTAAATGTGTTAACATTTAATGAAATAAAGACTAATTTACTTTAGTAAATCCTGAAAATTATGAGAGTAAACACAACTTTAATGTTTTATATTATAGCCATTTATCCTTCTATCAAAGAACAAAGGTAGCATTGTATTACATAAAGAGATATGGCAACCAAATCATAAGTAGCTTGCTCCTTCCAACCTAGATAATAATTTCCCACTATGTCCTCTAAAATGCAAGGATAATGCATAAAATATTTTATGCCTTATTGTAGGATGGGGATGTTACAATTTCCCACCCATCCAATCCTCATACTGTTTCCATTACTCATTTTTCATGATAACCAATTGCCAAATAATGGAAGGATTGTATAATATAATTCCACATTATTGACAATGTTTTTGAAGGTTTAATATCCTTTGTTATCCATTCATCTTCTAAGAGAGGAATAATACATTTCATTTGTCTTTTTCGTTGCATAAATTCTTACACACACACAAATAGTAATTATATGTATTTTCAATCAATTAGGTAAGTACCGAGTTAAAGATAAAATGTATATATTGAGAGTCTTATCGACAAGCTACTAAAGTTATGGGCAGGCATCACCATTTATGACATCTCTAGACCAAGATGATATTGAAGGAAAAGATGATGCAGATGAGTAGGCAGATGTGTTAGATGAACAAGTTGAAGAATTTGAACCAGATATAGATAACAATGTTCTCGATATATGATGATATCGACAATTAGGATTAGGGTTTTTGTTGTTGCATAAAACAATAGGATTTGGGTTTCTATTGTTTCATAAAACCCTAATCCAATCTTGTTAGAGCCTCCACATCTAAAAATGCACACTCACACTTAAGAAATACATGTTTTGATTTTAAACTGTAATTTATGCCCTTGTGCAAAATGCATGCTCAGGTCTTAAAACACTTCAAATTTGAGTGATTCAAGTTGTTGAGGGTGTCTTAAATAATTTTACACATGTCTACATATTTTTATTTTCATTTGCAAACATAAATATGGTTGTTGTGTAAAAGAGACAAAATCTACCCTGTAAATTGAGAGACCAAAACAATAGAAAGTGACCTAAGTTTTGGGGTGAAGTTTAAAACATTCTAAATCTATCCATATCATTCGAAGTGCATTTTCAAATGAAAAATGAATTCCACCTTGAACCAAGATTCAAGACTTTTTGTAAAATGGAGGCTAAAATTGTCTTACTATAAAATACACACATAGGACTCATATGACCTCCAAATTGAGTGATTCAAATTGGGGAGTTTGTATTTTATCATTTTACATCTTTTCATACCTTTAGTTGTGCATTTTGAAACCCAAAACTCTTTTTTATGCATAAAGGATAAAAACTACCTTGTAAATGCAAAAAATGAATACAGGGAAAAATGCATGAAAATAGGGCATGATGAAAATGTATGTTCTTGGAAGAAAAATCCATGCATGGTGTTGATAATTTACAAGTTATGGAACTATGGATATGTTGTAAACCTTAAATATTGTATACTAGGGTGATTTGTGCCCAAAATTTAGTAAAGGGTTGTAACATATATTGGTTTGGAATAACATGCATGAATACACATGTATTATTACATTTATAGCTCTGAAATGCTTTAAAAGTTACTTGAAGTTGATTTATACACATATGCACCACCATTTGCATCTTGTTTGCAAGATGTTTGAGAAAAACATAAGTGGTGATCCCACATGACAATTTTTTATTTTATCTTCCTTACGTATTATTGGATGATAGCTCAACAGTTCTTAATTGGGACAAATTTGGAGAGACCTGCGATGACTACAACCTCAATCATGGTTGCATGATATCTTAGGAAGGATTTGGGAAATTATTATCCAGGCCACAAGGAGAAATATACTTATGATTTGGTTTTCATGCACTATGAAGCAATAGAGAAAATCATAGTGGTTTGGAGGACTTCCTCCATGGAAAGTCAGTTCCCGTAGTAGCAACAATAGAAAAACTAGAACAACAGGAAGCATGGACTCATCAAAAGAATAAGGGCCAGAAAGGCAAGGGAAGATGCCACTTGCACACCTAGGAGAATGCAAAAGATCCCCAACAACATTGTGGAAATGTGAATTTACATATACTAAGCAAGAAGACTAATATCTAGGTCCGTAAACAATATTTTTTGGTATATTATGTGACACCATCTAATGAACTGCTTAAATAAATATAATCTAGTAATAGATATGGCAGAGATTTCAGAAGGATGCATATGGGCCTATCCCAAGTCTAGATATAAAAATGTGTAAAAATTGTACTTAAAGGGAGATATTGCTCATTTTACCTCTTTAGAATGCAAATCTAGAAACCATATAGGATATTTTTAAATGTCTTGGGACAAAAAAATAGAGGGTGAGAAAACTGATATATCCATTTTGTTTAAATATCATAATATTTATACAAAATTCTCAAAGCATAGCTATCAAAAAAACATCATACAACCTATATATCTACATCTATAAGCAAATGTAGATTGTGATAATGAATCAGAAAATTGTTAAACTTAGTGTGCTTGAAGCTTCCTTTTTTCTTTCTATAAATTATTCAACCTCTCGACAGTTGACAAATTTTTCCTTAGGTAGGTTTGGTTTCTCAATAATAGGAATGCTTCCTATTTTTGCATAATCTGACATAGACTGCCAAAAGTGAACTATAAAATTAAAATCCAAATTATTTTCATTAAAAACCTCTACTAATAAAGGAGAACATACTTTTATAGGAATGCAAAATGAACATTTTATACAACTTTACCATGAAGCATAACTAAAAAAATGTTAAAAAACTAGCAAAATTCTTGAAACTGTATTTGTTTTTCTAAGACAGATACAATTTTTAGGGTGAGATTAATACCCCACAATTCTTGAAACTGTGTTTGTTTTTCTATGATGGATGCAATATTTACAGTGAAACAAACACCTTGCAACATTATAATTATAAGGCATCCCTAAAATTATATTATTTGCATGCAGATGTCCATGTCACAATAGCAATCAGATCACCATGAAAAACTAAAGTATTATGAGCTTCAACATGTTATACTTATTCTTATTTATGGGAATGTACAATAAATGGATAGTAAAAGTAGCATTTCTAGACTGATAAAGAAATATTCCCACCTTGATGAGAAAAAACATAATGTTCACAATCGTTAACTGCTAAAGGGGTAGTTTTGACGTCATATGTGTTAAAGTTGTTCTACTAACCGATTAACACATTCCATGCCATGATTATTTTGGTGGGATTAGGGGCGGATATTTCATCAACCCATTCAAAAATATGACACTTGGAAGCTCTATCCCTTTGGGATCAACACCGTGAGCTAACTCTATTCTCAATGCTAACCATGATGGGATTAGGCCTAGAATCCAGATGGATAGATGTATATTGGAGGCCCAACATTTACAACAAATTCAACCTGCACAAAAAATGACAAATACATAATAATTGGTCAAAATTCACATTAGGTTGAAAAAGTGAAAAATGTAGCCAAGGAACACCTTTCAATCAGAGGTCACAAAGATTATACATGAGATTGTCCCGTATGCAATTTTAGAGTTGTATGACCAAGCTCTAGAAACAATGCACCTAATTCTTGCATCATTACCATAGTCTACTAAAACCAATTAAATAAAATGAAAATATTTTATGTTTACAAATCAACAAAAAAATTATTTCCATAGATTTGAAATGACCAAAGTACGTCCAAATACAAGACCTGCACTTCATTTGGTTGTTGATTCAAGGTGTCTCAAATTGTTATTTAAGAAAATTGAAGACATTGGATCTTAGGGTAGTATTATGATCAATAAAATTTCGAATGTGAGGAATTTGCAAGGCACATGACCACAATAAACATAGTTTAAGTATAAAAAATTGTTTTGATATCAAATATGCATAATTTATCATCAAAGAAAACTACTAGGAATTGGTAACAACAATATCAATATGAATATTTGGCGACTGTTCATGCACACTAACTAAATTGGAAAAATGAGTATTACCTACCTACATCCATGAGCTCTATGAGGTGGGATATGGTACAACCACATCACACATAGGCTAGTTGTTAGTTGCATTTCCATTGTGAAGACCCGCAAAAATCATCAGAGAATAAAAGGTTATATGACTGAATAATAATTAAATAAATAAACAAACATATCAACATGTACGAGACTCTATAAAGACTAAAGTGGAATACTTGAATGAGCTTCTCTTGGTTTCGAGAATAATTTATTCTCTGTTGAATAGGGCCAACCACGTGAAGGTGGAAGTTATTTTTTCCCCTCTGCGCATCACTCTCAATCCCCCATACTCCAATATATCTACTAGAAAATAATTGAAAGTGGCATAGTAGGATTCATGCATAGAAAGTAGCAAAACAAAAGTTAAAGGTAAATGAAATAAATAATGCGTGTATAGATATGTGGTTTTGTACATATAAAACATATAAGACTCATCCATAAGAAAGTAGCTAAACAAAAATTGTAGAAACAAATAGTTTATATTAATAAATTTTATCATCAAAATATGTTTCCATTATACACGTGTCTCATAATATATACAATCATTTCTTTTTTTGTTTCTTAGTTTGTATATATTTTTTGACTATATCATCCATTTCTTCATCCCCTTTAGTTCTTGGTGCATCTCTTGGTGTTGATTGAATATGCATGCTCTGATGTGTTGTACATCTATTCATGTACTCTCCATGGTGTGCAGGTTGTTGCAAAGGGGAATCAACTAAAATAAAAGAAGGGTTAAATTGATATGGTTGGTTATTATTGATAGAAGTAGTTCATTTATAAAAATATCATTACAATGTTCTTTAGTAGGTTGACTAGTTGAGACCATTGGTTCGACTGCCATGTGTTCTTGCTCTCATCAAGAATCCTCATCTACATGCTCTGCCATTGAAACAAGAAAAATTATAAGTACACCATATACAAGTAAATGTTAATAATAATAATCCATAATTCAAATTTTATAGCCATAATACCATCATGGTTAGGTTGCACATCACCATTATCGGGTTGCACTCCACCGTCATAGGGCTATGTTGGCCTCATTATTGTTATTGATCTCTTTCTTAAAAAAAAGACACATTCATTTATGGGTGAAATCAATCATGAATAGATTTTACAAGTAATCAAAAATTAAAGTCCATTGATTTTACTTACGATGTCGTTCAAAGGGACAGATTTTTTTTTCCCCATGTTTTTTCAATGTTCAACCGTAGATTGAAATCCGACTTAAAATCGATCTAGAAATCTTCTTCATTGGTCACAGTTTTGAAATGAGCCCCTTGCATTGCATAAGAACACAAATTCAGATTATTAGATGAAACTAAATAAAAATTGAATGATGATAGGAATGATATGGTTTAATTTTTTGGTACTTACAATTCATGCTTTTAGTTTCATGTTATCACCCTGGCCAAGTTTGTGCTTCTCGTTTTTTTCTAGTCTTTCCTTGGTTTCTTTTTACATGTCTAGGAGCCAATGAAAAGTTTCAAATAGGTTATATATGGAATTTTTTATGTATAACTAAAGAAAATTAACATTTAAATACAAAATGTCATATACCTTCCTGGACCAAGTGGTGTATTTCATTCTTTTCTCATTGTCTTATCCTTTGCATCCTCCATTAGATTCTCCCACTCACTCTCAAGAATCATTGGAGGATGCTCATACCTAGTTTTTGTTTGAAAATAAACCCTATATTGCTCCCTCACATATTTCAAATATGTATCAGCTAATTTGGTGACTCCACTTTTGATGAAGGATTCATCAAACAAGTCGACCACGTAGTCAATAAGATCCTTTTTCAAATGGGAATTCTGAGCATTCTACCATGCGCGTATGCTGGGCCAAAAAATATACAAATCCTTGTCATTCATATACTTAAAAAAAAAACATTGTTTCTTGTGAAACAATATGATCACTAATTTAAAATAATTGGAGAGATGTATGTTTCAATTAGATAATAGGAAACAATTAAGGCTTGCACAAATACCTAGTATTTTTGGTATCTTGATTGGAACAATGTTCTTGTCCACCAAAAAGGTAACTAACATTGTTTCCTTGCTAGTGACACATGCCTATCTAGGAAATAAATCTGTAGAATCACCAATCAAGTCATCTCCTTCATCATGTGTATGGTATGGCATGCACTGGGAGGGCGTGTCATGGACCCAAAAAGGTGCAGTCATCTAAATCACGATATTGTTATCCAATGGAAGAGAATAAAATAGCCTTGTAGGTATGTGGTTTGTGTTAGGATGTTGTTCCATTAATGCATCAATGTTGCTACCAACACCATCCTCACAATAAGACTCATGAGAATCTCCTAGAAAATCTCATAGAAATAAAATATTTTGTGTTTAGATCATATAAGAGTAGTCAACCAAAATTCATAAATGAATATATTTTTGAAATGGACACTTGACACTGAGAGGGGGGGGGTGAATCAATGTCACAAAAATTTGGACAATTTTCCACTTTTCATAAATTAACTGAACAACATATATTTATTTCATTTTCTTAACCAATATATAAAAGAATAAGTATTTTATTTATTTATTTAACTTGAATGAATACATAAGATCAATCTTTGAATATCTTCAACTTCAAGCAACTATGAGATACCTAGCTC
>JZKD02S2414627.1:382945-401387 GCA_000966675.3 Picea glauca | reverse complement strand
ATATAAAGTATTTGCCTACCTGGTTGAAAGTTACTTTATTTATAAGAGGTCTTAAGTTCATGTCTTTCTTTTTTAAGTTACTTTTTGAAAAAAATCATCCAAACTTCAGTATTTAATACCTTTATTTTAAAATGCATTTCAATTAAGTTATAACAGTCAATTATTATAAAGTAATTTTAATATTGTTTTTTTAAAGTTACTTTAAATTATAAAGCAACTTCATTGTAAAAGTGAGCTTATAGGCAAAGTTAGAGAAGGAGGCGATTTTTTTATTCAACCACCTCATTTTGCATCCATTACCACATGAACCAACATCTTCCTACCATGTGGCAGTTTGGTCACCTTTTATGTCTTTTTAAAAAATGGCATAACTTTTATGTTCGAAGTCCATTTTCGGTGCCATTTTCTTAAACTGCCTATTTGTTTTGAGAGATTTTCATCTAGACAATCAATGCCATCTTTTTAATCCATATTTTTTGTGCATTTTAATATGGATACTTCAAATGATATTTTTCTTATCAATACCAACTACTTCTCTTGGAAATCCCATATGGAAGATGTATTATGAAGTAAAGAATTGTATTAGAATTCATTGGGAGAAGGAAAAGCTCCCATTGATGACAAAAATAAAGACACATGAGATAATAAGAATGACCAAGCATGTGGACTAATTATAATTTCCATGTTTATTGATTTACAGTTTCAAGTTCAAGGAATTGAAGACCAAGATGAATCTTGGGCTAAGATAGAAGTTGTATTTGGTAAGAACAATGTAATTCAAGCCCACCAAATTGAAATTCAGATAATGAATTTAAATTCAAATGATTTCCCTTTCCTTGAATATTATTTATCTAGGTTTAAAACACTTAGTATTTTAGTTAAATACTATAAAATTTAAAATAACTATGAAGGATGAATGATGCATATATTTTATTCTTTTTAAGCATGGTAGTGCATATTGTGTCTTTGCATCTACCTTTTATGCCACTAGAGAATCTCTAGGAGGTTGTTACAAAGATCCCACTCTTGAGTATTTTTGTGATTTTTTGATTAGAGAACAATATAAGCTCTTGCAACTTGGAGTGATCGTCACTGCAGGTACATCTAACAAAGCCTTAGTGGCCCAACTAAAATATAAAACCAAGCATACAAATACACAACATCCTTACAACAAAAAGAAAAACAATGGTCCCAAACCGTCTCAACAAAATTCTACTCCCAATGGTGATAAAGGACCAAAATAAAAATAAAAAAGTAAGAAGACTAACCGACATTGCAGTTTTTGTGGGTGAGATGGTCATGTAGATTCTAAATATTTTAAAATGATGGAATCCTTAGAAAAAACAATGAAGAAGCACAATATCAATCTCGAAAATTCTTTTGCTTACTCTTATTTTCATGGACATGGACTTTCTACTTATGGTTTTTCGTTCAATGCAACACCTACTTCTTCTAGTGTGGGGCTTATTGATTCTGAAGCATATTATTGTATGGTTAAGGATAAATCCATTTTTTCTGCTCTTAATGATTATAACACCAAACAAATATTTGTTGGTGATGATAAATCCCTTAGTTTTGTAGGCTTTAGAGAAATTCAGTTAGATGATGGTCATTTTAATGATGTTTTATGTTTTCTAAGTCATTCTCTCAACCTTCTATCAGTATATCAGATCACTCATTCAAGTGAAGGTAAATCTATACATTTTTCACCTCACTAAGTTGTAATCAATGATTTGAAACATCCTAACCATGTCCTTGGAATCAGAATTGTTGATGATAATACTAGGTTGTACAAATTTGACAAATTTGGGTCATCATATTTTCCATCAATTCTTGTTTCTCATAGTGATGACTTGAGAAAACTTTTCCATAAGTGGTTTGGTCATCTAAACTATCGCTCATTGAAGTGACTATGCAATAAAAATATGGTGATTTGTCTTTCTCTCATTTCTTACAGAGATGGTGTTTGTGTCAGTTGTGTTCTCGGAAAACATCATTGAGATAGTTTTGACAAATGTGCCTCTTGGTATGCCTCAACCCCTTTGCAGCTCGTTCATAGTGATTTGTGTGGTCCTCTTTCTTCTCCTTCTTTATTTGGGTGCAAGTACTTCTTAATTTTCATTGATGACCTCTCCAAAAACACTTGGAAGTTGGGTTTACTTCTTAAAACTTAATAGTAAATATTTTGACATGTATGTAAATCAACTACAAATGTTAAGAACATATATGGCAATGAATATGTGAACTACAAATTTACAAATTATTGCAACACTACACAAGGCATTCAAATGCAACATGTTGTTCCACATACACCACAAAAAAATGGTTTCTTTGAGAGAAAGAATCACACATTAAAGGAAATGAAAAATTTATGATCCAATCTAAAGTATTAAATTTTCATTATTGGGAAGAAGCCATCAATTGTGCCAATTACATAGTAAATCACACACCTAGAAAAGATTTAAAAATTTTAACACTAGAAGAAGAATGGACTAAAATTAAGCCAAATGTAAGCCACTTATGTGTATTTGGTTGTGAAGCATGGGCTCACATTCTTGATGAAAAACATAAAACATTATAGCCTAAAAGTGAGAAGTGGATTTTTTTTGGATATTTTGAAGATGTCAAAGGTTATAGACTTCTTCAACCTCATTCCAATGAAATAATCATTAGAAGAGATTTTTTTTGATGAAAATCCCTAGACCCACGAGCCTAATTTAGCATTTGTGCCATCTTCTTTATGTGATCCATCTTTGACATGTGTTCCATATTCTAGTCTTTTTCTATTTTATTATTTAGATAATGATAGTGAGGATAAAAATCCACCTCTCCATACTCACCTTCCTACAGATGATTCCATTGAACATGAACTTTCACTAGCACCACTTCTTACCAAGTGTGTTTGTTCAACACAAGAATAAGTTGGTTATATTTTTGGTGATCCTATAGATCAACATCGTACACATTCATAGTTCCAACAAAATTCCTTTTTTTGGATCAAGTATTAGAGACTCGTGATCACAACACATTTACATAATCTTACGACCATCTAGATTGGGACATAACAATGAATGAAGAATATTGTTCCTTAATGATAAACAATACTTGGGATCTTGTATCTCTTCCAAAAGGAAGAAAAATTTCTAGGTGTAAATGGGTGTATAAAACTAAGTATGCATTAGATGGAAGTTTTGAAAGAGATAAGGCCCAATTAGTTTCCAAAGGATTCTCTCAAGTTGAAGGAATTGAATGTAATGAAATATTTTCTCTTATTTCCAAAATGAATTCCATCTGCCTTGTTTTATCCCTTGTTACCTAACATAAATGCAGGGAGGTCCATCTAATGGATGTTAAATCCATGTTCTTGCATGGGTATTTGTAAGAAAAAATATACACAGAAAAACCTCCTAGCTATTTTTAGAATGATTCAATTCTTGTTTGTCACATTAATAAATATCTCTATGGTTTTAAACAAGATCCTCAAGCTTGGTATATTAAAATGGATAGCTTTCTTCTTGACATAATCTTTTCTAGATGTCATTATGACCCTAATGTCTATACTGAAAAAGTATAAATCCATATCATAATACTTTTCCTTTATGTTGATGACCTTATATTCAATAGTAGTGACCCTAGAATATTTACCCATGTGAAATCAATCCTTAATAAGAAATTTGAAATGATAGAATTAGGTTATTTGCATTATTTCCTTGGCCTCCAAGTATTGCAAACTAAGGAAGGAATTTCCCTTTCCTAGTTGTTATCATCAAAAAATCGTTCATGGAAATACTAAAAATGGTTGAATAAAATACCAGTGAAACATACGAATCAACATGTCTCCAACATTAATAGGATTCATTCAACAAGTCAAAAAACTATACAAATGGTTCCCTAACTTTCTACACAATCTCCTAAAGGCCTGCTTGCACACATCTGCATCAAAAAACACAAATGAATTTATGCAAATTGCATGGGTTGCACGATTGTCTCCACATTAAGTCATGTGGATGCAAAAATGACACATTAATGATTTTTTTCAGGCCTCACCAACTTCCATCCTGAGGTGTACCATGAAAAGACACCCAAATCAGGTCGAAATCAAGCCTTGGGGCCATTTATGGACTAGGAAGTACCTCCAGAGAGACCCTATTCACACTATGAACTAGTTATATAAAATCTTGCATGAAGCCTATAAATACAAGATTGGGGCATGAAAACAAGGCAAGAGTTTGATGTATTGTTATGTTGTTGAATTTGTTCTTGAGATTCCATATTTCTCTTAGAGATATTCTTCCATCCATAGCGAGTGTTATCCTTATCACCTCTTGAGAACTTTAGCAAGTAATTCTTCACCATAGTCACCTCAAGGGCCCTCCCAAGGAGGAATAGGGGACTCATAAATCCATATATTTCTCCTAAGCATTATTAATTCAAATACCCTTTCCATTGGTAGTTATTCATTTTTCCATTTTGAGGTTTCATTCAAAGTTCATGAATACTTATTTTAGTTGTATTTTTGTTGTTATTTCCTTTCTTATTTACTTCACGATTGATCCAATAGTCAACTCACTATTTTTTGTATTATCTTGTTGGTCTAACAATGTAGTTAAGTGCTCCATTTTTCCTCATCCGAGTGGAAAAACAAGCACAAAATATTGGTGAATCCACTGGGCAGTTGGATCATATTCCTCCCCATTTAGGCCTTTAGAGTGTTTATTTTAATTATTTTGTGTATGCAGGTGTCAAAATCAGCTTAACCCAGCCTCCAACTTGACCAATTGAGCCTCTGAGTAGGAGAAATCATTTTGAATTTTTCTTCCCGCAGCTTGACGATGTTTGTGTGGCTATCAAAGGAACAGATGTGCAAGTCTGTTCATTTTCACTTTTTCTCTATTTCCCTATCACACAGTCTATGCAATATGCACACTCTGTGCATTAGGTGTGATAGTCAGAACTATAGCCCGCGCAAAAATTCTTATTTTCATTGTTTTCAAGAATTTCAGATTTGATCTCACGAAGTAGTTTTAGGTTTACATTTTCAGCACTTTGTAAGGAAACAACAATCACACTTAAAGTTTTTTTTTCATTAATAATTAGCTAACCTAGGCACTAAAAAGGGATAAAAATATTCATAAGTGTTTCCTTTCTTTTGCCACATGGATGGCCAGATTCATCATTTGAATTCTCTTTTTAGTTGTTTTGATTTCACAAACACTTAATCACTCAGGACTAGGAACCAATTTTGGCACCCCGATTATGCTCTTTCCCCATCACTCATTGTGATATTGGGAAATTAGAAAAGGGTATATTTAGAATTTCTATCTCCCTCTAGCAAATCATCAATTATGAGAGGCCAAATCCCACTTGAGTAAGTCTTAGTTTTGTTTTTCATAAATTGAAACATAATCTTAAAACTTGTAAAGGACCCATACATGCCCACATGCTTGCAAAATTATGATAGTTTCAAAGATTTTACAAAAAAATAAAAAAATCTATTTGTGAGGACTCAATATCCACGTGATTTACAATCTAAGAGAAGTTGCATTTTTTTATATTAGACAACATCTTAGGGAGTTTAAAATATCAAAGTAAGCACCCATATGTCCACATTGATAATGATATAGGAATTTTGAATTAATCAAGTATTTTATAAAAACATTTAGTAAGTTAAATTAAATCAATATTTGTAATGGACCATATGATGTCCACGTGCTAAAATCCTACACATTTAATTATTAAAAATCATGTTGATGCCATTTTCACTATTTTCACACAAAAGAACCTCACCACACACTTAAAGTTTCTATCATATATTTGAAGTCATAGTATGCTCTCCTCCCAATGCCCACAAGAGATCTAGGAGGATCAAAAAGATTCCATATATCCTTGGAAAATTTCCACACCATTTTAATCAATGAGATTGGTTCATGACCCCAATCTCCCATCCCACTTCAAATCCTAAAATCAACCCTTAAACAAACTCATTTTAACCTCCACATGAGGAGAACAAAATAAGTTTGTAGTCTAAGTTAGGATTTTGGGGGTAGCTATCCAAACAACCCCACGTTATCATTTTCACATTTAAAACTTAGAAGTTGATGAATTAGGAAACCAAAAATCCTCTAAATCAAGTGTTCCTATACCATAAGGTAGGGGGATACCTATGAAGGGTCAAAGGTGGAGGTATGGTTTTTCTATGTGTGCCTCCTTGAGTCACCCAACTCTTGGAAAGCATCCATCCTATGACCCATTTCTTAGGCCAAAAATCTAAATGTCACACTTGATTGAGGTAACTTGGTTGCCAAAAACTAGTATTTATAGCCAAGTGGCGGTTGTGGGTTGCAATCACACCTCACTCATATTTTGAATGGATATTGGGAAATATCGGCAGTACTTTCGGGATATGCCTCCTTTACCCCTCATTATAATTGATTGTTCATGCCTTCACTAGTTCCTCTTCATGTGGATTCATGCCCCACTATTGAGTTCTTTTGGAAGGCCCAGTGATATTTTTGAGAGGAAGGATGATATATATTTTAGGACACGTGCAATTTATTTTATTCCCCCATGCGGATAAAACCAAACTACCCTACATTGTTGCTTGTTTAGTTGTTTTATGTATCATATACAATATTGATTACATGCATATTTGAATGGCAATGTTGAGTTAGTCCAAAAATCTAAAAAAACACTTTTACATTTTTTCTCTCATCACACTTCACACATGTTTCTAGCTTGTCTATAATCATAGGGGAACCATAGAATCCCTTTCATTCTAGATGCCTACTAAATATCCCTTTAATATTTGGAGGTATCCCTAATTTGGATGTAACATTGTCTCAACCATCCCATACACTCATGAGTGCAATGGATTTAGTATCATCCTTTCTTGGTTCCACCCTTCTCAACACCAACATCCCAAAAAATCCACCCACTACTCCTCCGTCACAAGGAGAAGGATCTCAACCTTCCTCACAAGGAATAAGTTCCCAACCTTTCTCACAGAGAACTACTTCTCAACCATCACATACCATGGATGCACCTACTCCCAAATTTCCAACTTGGCATATCTGAATATTCCAGATTTGACCAAGCTCATTGATGACCCCGTCTTACATGATTCCACTTGGCCTAACATGCCCACCAAATTACCTTCAAACATCCCAAGGTTTGAAGGGAAACTAGGTGAGGACTCAGCCAACAAAATTTTGCCCTTCCACTTGTGGTGTTTTTCTAATAGCATCATGGAAGATTCCATTCGGTTATGATTATTCCAAAGAACACTCACCAACCCATCTGTCGAATGGTATGTGGATGGGAAATCATGGTTCCATATGACCTTCGAATCACTGGACAAGGCGTTCTTATCCTTCTTCAAAATTACTATTCGCCATGAAACTGGTTTAGATATTCTCTCTAAATTAAAAAAACCCATGACTGTTCACATCATTGATCATATCCATGAATGTAATTGAAGAAGAAGCATATACAAGGATGGCACCATCCCACAACAAATATTAGACTTGTTTCTTAAATCCCTAGTCCCAATCATAGCTAAATATGTATCCACTACTCTACCTCAAATTGAAGAAGAATCCATCACAAAGGCCCAACATTTTGACCTCATTTACTCCCAATCAAGGTACCTTTACTTTGTATTACCAAATGCTCCTTTCCCTCTACCCTTTGGTCAATATAAACTAGGACCATCACATGGCATAGATGGGTTGATCAAGTACATGGCTCAACTTAACCCTTATGCTTAAACAGTACCCATGTTTGGGTCCAACCAATATCACCATCCATATGGGGGGAACCCATACTATCCTCCCCCCATCCCTCAAACCACTTTTATGGTCCCTCCTGTTGGGCTCTAAATATGTCCTAAAATATAACCTCTATGCATCATCCGAAGGTAGGCGCAGGCACAAGCTTTTTACTTGTTTCCTACGTAGGTTCTTACCTTTTGTTTTCAATACCCGTCCTCCAGAAATGCAACCCCTGCAAAGGGACAACAATTGTAACAAAAGGAACAATAGTTGTTCCATTCAAATGAACAACATGACCTACAAAAGGAACAAAAATCGTAACAAGGGAACGACAGTCATTATATTGGGATGAACTAATGGTGTATTAATTGAGTTGCAGTACTTGCCCAACTATCTAATTTGTCAATCCAAGGTTCGTAAACTTACGAAGCACACACAAAGTATATGCAAGATTGAGGTGGGACTAATCTAATATAACGTTTAGATACAACTGAAATTGAATTATTAATCTAATGAAGGAAATTGAAACACACGACTTGGAATTGAAATTAATCTAGGAATGGGAAATTGTGCAAATGAAATTAATCTAGGAATGAGAAATTACGTAAATGAAATTAATCTAGGAATGTGAAATTGTGTAAATGGAATTAATCTAGAAATGGAGAACTACATGAATGAAAAGAAAATACAACATGTGAAGAGTTGAATGACACGCCAACATATGATAGCTCTCACCAATGAATCAATCTTATATTACAATAATCAAATCAATCTTCATAAAAGAATATTGAACACATGGAAACCAAAACTTTGAATCAAAGCTAAGAATCCCTTTCTTTCAAATCCTAATGACTACTCTCTTTGTCATCCTAGTTACTCAATTTTCTACTACTCTACTTGAATCCTCATGAAGAGAGAGCATTCTCTTTTATACATGAGAGCCTTGAAGATAATATAACCATCTCATAATTACAGGTCCACTATTCTCTCAACTATTTTCCATTATTACAAAATATGATCCCTTCAAATCCTCACACATATTTCTCATACATCTTGGATAAAATATTCCAACCAAATCTCCATGATCTTCTCCTTGGAATGGGCTTGAATTATCTCCTCAAATCTTGAAGTGGTGGAGGAAGTATTCAAGAATTCCTTTTGAATTAATCCTTCTCATATTCCTACACATTACAAAGCTCACACATTTTTGAGATATATAYGAAAACATGTCGATTTTCTAACATTTATTCACAAATTCCCTTTTAATACTAAAATGAATAAAGTGGAAAATAATAAGGTGAAACCCAAATGTATTTAWGAAAATGATATCATGAAAGGTTAATGGGGTGATGAAATGTGAAGAATAATGAAGGGAAAGGTGGATTAAAATAGGAAATTTATGTGCCCCARCRGCTCCTACTCCCACAATGGGAGAACACATAGYTGCACCACCAACAAACCTAGTGCCAACACCACTTTTAGTCCCATCAATAGCTCCACCATATAACCCCAATAGTGGGGGAAGGACATCAACATCATATAATCAATATGGACCCCATCCACAAGGTAACTCATATTATCCTTTCCTAGGTTCCCCTAAACCTGTTACCCCACCACATGGACAATAATAGGCTAGGGTCAATTTTGTTCAACCATCTCCCATTCAACAAGTTCAAGCGTTTGAATAGTTGAATACGGAAAATACACCCAATCAATAAAAAAATAATAAGAAGATGGGAAATAACAAAAATAACACCAACCAAGGACAAGGGGGAAACCCTCAGCAAAAACAAACATAGTAAGGGGAAACCAGAATGTTTGTAATCAAAACCAGAATGGGGAAAATCCTGAAGGTAAACAACACCAAGGGACGAAAAACAATATTTTGACTAAATTCACTTGCACCCTTTGTGGTGAATATGGACACTATACTAACCGTTGGCTTCAAATCATTGATTACAAGTGAATGAAAGAAAACATGAACACACAAAGACCCCCTATCCCACAAGCTCCCCCACATATACCTAAAAATTATCTACAACCCCAAACACCAACGGTTCTACAGAACCCAATCTCTCATAAGGGAGTCATCAATACTCAACAAGAGCCTATCCCTACCCCAAAACAGATGGGGTAGTACCCTAACCTAGGTCAAGCTCAACCTGGGAACCCTGCAAATCACAACATCCTCCTCACCACTGAAGAGGAAATCATACTCCAAATATGAAACTGCTAATACAACTTGCCTCCTGAATATACTCCAACCACTTCATACTCACTCCCATTACCAGTAATACAATCTTTTATAATCCCCCATCCTAGCACAAAATCCACCACTTGAGTACCTCATGCACCTCTGTGCAAGAACATACACAACCCACATGCTAGGGTAGCACACAACTATAGCATAGTCGATGACTTGGCTCAATCTCCAACAACCATGTCTATTTTGAAGGTGCTACAAACTTGACATGTGAAAAGGAAGGCATTACTCTCAAAATTTGGGGAATTTGACCCATCAGATACTCATTTGATCACTTTTGATTTGGATAATGCTTAACCATGTCTCCCTTTCCATATCCCAGTCAAGATATGAAACAAAAAAATTCATCAGTGTATCATCGTTGAAGGAGAATCCACCTATATTAATATGTCCAAAACATTATGGAAAAAACTCATATCACTTGAACTTATCCCTTCAGATATCACTCTTTGAGCATATGATGGTCATCCATCACAACTAAAGGGCCTCTACCAAAATGTTCTAGTCGAATTAGGAGGAAAAATAATTMTGATCGATATCGAATTTATCAATGCCCATCTTGATTACAATATCGTGTTCGAGTGTAGTTACATGTATGCCATGAAATTCAT
This sequence comes from Picea glauca, assembly GCA_000966675.3. Taxonomy (NCBI): domain Eukaryota; kingdom Viridiplantae; phylum Streptophyta; class Pinopsida; order Pinales; family Pinaceae; genus Picea; species Picea glauca. The sequence goes on along the minus strand of JZKD02S2414627.1, from coordinate 390,744 downwards.
GGCCTCATAAATATTTTGTACCATGATCTACCCMCATAATGGGAGGATTKTCACTGTCGATCAATTAACACATTATGAACCCAATCATTCTGTGAACATAGACAACATTCTTCCCCTCATACATGCTAGCTCRGTTTTATCACCAATTGTTAATATCGGGCCATGAATATTTAAATACCCATCACTTATGGGTTCTTATCAAGGAAACCCCACTCTTCTCCCATCTACAGGATCATATCAAGTCTATGTAGTGTCATCAKATGGTGTCTAGATAGATGATGAAACTTTCAATGAAGGACCCACACCTCAATCTCTCTTAAAGGCCTCCACACTTCCATCTRTGTCTGAAACATCCACATTACAACCTAGTCCTRAGCATCCTCTGATGACTAGAAAAATACCAATTTGGAAAATGGTCCCTTAGGCCATAAGCCAAATACCATTCTTCTACCCAACACYAGGCGTGCCATCATATTAGGTCATCTCTACCATCACATTATCGAACATGGTGATCACTATCCCAGTATGGTATATATAACCACCATCTACAATACCGATCCATCCCTACCACCTAAACTAGATTTTTTCCCCTCTCAATTAATGGTTCAAACACTAACTCTTCGAACCAGTAACATAGTTGGAGGAAATGATACCAAGAAAAGGGGAACCAAGAAGAAGAAGGGGTCCATCTCTGAGCCTCGGGTTCAACCACCATGCACACTTTGTGCAAAAATTAGACACCCTACCAATCTCTTTCCTACACTGCCTAAATTACGCAATTTAATTCATCTTCCAAAGGAAACACCATTACTTCCTACCCTAGTAGCTACGACCACAACCACTATTACAAAACCTTCTTCATCATGAAAGAAAATTCCGCGCACCAAATTTGCATGTGCCATATGTTCAGAATATGGTCACTACAGTCATCATTTCCCAACTCTCCCTCAATTCTTGGAAACCTTAGCAGTGGTGTGACAAACATCATTTCTTGAGACCTCTTAAGCACCCCCCACTGATGCTAAATTTACTGACATTTTCTATATATCCACGTCAGTAAACGATTTAGTGATACGCCCATGTACACTCTGCCACAAAATGTACCATTTTAAATATATGTGTCCTCTCATTATAGAATATTGGGGTCGTTGCACGATCACTCTTCAAAATATTTTAACATCCCTTCAAACATCACTTCCTTAGGCCCAGGCTACATCACCCTCCCAGGGTAATCCCATCATCTCTTCTTTGGAACCAAAACTCTTACCTTTGCTACCGCCTACAATATGTATACCATGGGGACCAGAAGAATTCCCACCAAACCCACTGAATTTTCCCGTAACTCCTTTACCTAATATTATACCTCCACCAAGTACACATGACCCACATTCATGTATGGATATATGATTCATTTCATCTAGTGAAGTCCCTCCCTCTCCTCTTGTCAAACCACCCACTCCATCAAAAAATCATGGTCAATCTTCCCCAACTTCTACATATTCCATAGATTCCAACACCATAACTTATTTAAATCATACATCAGTCGCCATCACGCCACCCATACTTTTTCATTCCTCTGAAGATCCATTCTTCTCATACATATTTCAATCACATGAAGACATCTTAGAAGCCATGAAAAAATTCAATTTTCCCTGGGATTCCATGCATCATAGATCTTTCTTCTTATCACAAGAAGCATTTCAACCCAACATTGACACCCATGTCTATGCAATTGAAACCAAATATTTTATCCCCCCAGGATATGTGGATTGGTTCAAGAACCCAATCCCTTCTCCCAACGTTTTTGAGGAAGGGAACATGGCCAAACATCTTCTCCACAATCAAAATAGACATCTCTGTAAAATATGGTACCATTGAAGAGATCACTCCAATGGGAAAGTCGAGGTAGTCAACAAAATCCTCAAAAAAATGGTACAACAAAAAATCGACAAGAATAAAACCAATTGGCATCACATGTTTCTTTTTTCTTTATGGCCCTATCGCATGACTATCAGGACTGCCATGATGTTGACATCATTTCATCTAGTTCACGGGGTCAAATCCATACTCCCCATCGAGTGTGAGATACCCACATTATGGACTATGATTTAAATACTACCAGACACCAATCTAATGAAGAAATGACATATTTCCTTAAAGTCCCTCGATGAGGACCAATGATCCTAATTACAAACCAATGAGGAAAAAAATAAATGTTCTAAGGACATCTTCCATTTCCAGGTCAACCTTTTCTCATTTAACAAAGGCGATTTAGTTTTATCATACGACATCGCCCATGATACCTTAGGCCATGGTAAATTTGAGTCCCTTTGGAGGGGACCATTCATTATTCACCATTTCCTCACAAAGGGTGTCTACATATTGGATCACCCTGAAGGGGATACCCTCAAAGACCCTGTCAATGGGTTATACTTGAATAATTTATATCCCTAGCTTAGCCACTCTACCTTAGTTTCATTCGTGTATATTCTTGTAGTGTTTTTTTATTGTTTTTTCAACAACATTCCAAAATCACACATCTAATCCTTTGTTCTTCTTTTGACATATGAATCATTCATTGGATTACCACACCAGGTACACTGACGGTGCTAGTTTATGGACTTAGAATCTTACTTCGACAACTTGGGCCATTTACACCCGCATGCATATGATACTCCACTCTAGTGGAAAATGTTTAGGTCTTGCCACCAATAACCAAGACGATTACCACATTTTGATTGGTCTCCTTAAAGAAGCCAATCACCCTCATATTCATCACCTTATGGTTCTCTTATATTCTCATCTCATCATCCTAGAGCTAAAAAATGTATATTGAGTACGTGATCCATGCCTATTTCGCAAATACTTGCAAATTAGACTTCTATCCCAGAATTTTGAATCCATTGCATTCACACACATTCCTAGAAATCTAAACCAAGTTACAAACCACATGGATAATCTAATACTAGATTGGCATTTATCACATTAAATTCACATACATTTGTAGCATCATGCATCCATCATATCAACAAAATAAGCTACAAAGAAGTGCATCCCACAACACATAAGCATAAAATCAAGAGCATCCTCCAATATATATATATATATATATATATATTTGGCATCATCATCAAGCCCAAGTCTAAAAAAATGTACTCAAAATGTATAAAATGGGGGCTCACAACCCCTATACATACATAGTATAACATCAAAATGTGAGCCATTCCTAGACATACAATCAGACACCTATGGTGCCCCAAACTCTAAAAACCCCCTAGTCAGACGATATGTTAGTGGTCCCCTACCAGATAAGGGAACCCCTCCTCCCGAAGGTAAGTGTCCCATCACCATCGCACCAACTACCACGACATGATGTACCAAATACCTTAACTCAGGTATCCCTCCCACATGTTGGTCCAGGACCTCATCATCATGGATATGAGGCTAGAAGGACTCAAGTACTTCTCGTAGTACTCACTCAAATATTTGTTGTAGCTCATCCATCTCTCATTTTGTTAAGCACTAATATTGGCTCATTACCCCTTAATTGGGGCATATTACATTAGTAATGTTATTTTAGTTATGTCAGCTTTATTCCATTAGTTGTAATTATACCTCCTAGTCTCCTATATATACCAAGGAGACATTTTCATTTGGAATCATCTTGTACTTGAACATTTATGTGGGGTAAAAGGNCATATTAGGTCATCTCTACCATCACATTATCGAACATGGTGATCACTATCCCAGTATGGTATATATAACCACCATCTACAATACCGATCCATCCCTACCACCTAAACTAGATTTTTTCCCCTCTCAATTAATGGTTCAAACACTAACTCTTCGAACCAGTAACATAGTTGGAGGAAATGATACCAAGAAAAGGGGAACCAAGAAGAAGAAGGGGTCCATCTCTGAGCCTCGGGTTCAACCACCATGCACACTTTGTGCAAAAATTAGACACCCTACCAATCTCTTTCCTACACTGCCTAAATTACGCAATTTAATTCATCTTCCAAAGGAAACACCATTACTTCCTACCCTAGTAGCTACGACCACAACCACTATTACAAAACCTTCTTCATCATGAAAGAAAATTCCGCGCACCAAATTTGCATGTGCCATATGTTCAGAATATGGTCACTACAGTCATCATTTCCCAACTCTCCCTCAATTCTTGGAAACCTTAGCAGTGGTGTGACAAACATCATTTCTTGAGACCTCTTAAGCACCCCCCACTGATGCTAAATTTACTGACATTTTCTATATATCCACGTCAGTAAACGATTTAGTGATACGCCCATGTACACTCTGCCACAAAATGTACCATTTTAAATATATGTGTCCTCTCATTATAGAATATTGGGGTCGTTGCACGATCACTCTTCAAAATATTTTAACATCCCTTCAAACATCACTTCCTTAGGCCCAGGCTACATCACCCTCCCAGGGTAATCCCATCATCTCTTCTTTGGAACCAAAACTCTTACCTTTGCTACCGCCTACAATATGTATACCATGGGGACCAGAAGAATTCCCACCAAACCCACTGAATTTTCCCGTAACTCCTTTACCTAATATTATACCTCCACCAAGTACACATGACCCACATTCATGTATGGATATATGATTCATTTCATCTAGTGAAGTCCCTCCCTCTCCTCTTGTCAAACCACCCACTCCATCAAAAAATCATGGTCAATCTTCCCCAACTTCTACATATTCCATAGATTCCAACACCATAACTTATTTAAATCATACATCAGTCGCCATCACGCCACCCATACTTTTTCATTCCTCTGAAGATCCATTCTTCTCATACATATTTCAATCACATGAAGACATCTTAGAAGCCATGAAAAAATTCAATTTTCCCTGGGATTCCATGCATCATAGATCTTTCTTCTTATCACAAGAAGCATTTCAACCCAACATTGACACCCATGTCTATGCAATTGAAACCAAATATTTTATCCCCCCAGGATATGTGGATTGGTTCAAGAACCCAATCCCTTCTCCCAACGTTTTTGAGGAAGGGAACATGGCCAAACATCTTCTCCACAATCAAAATAGACATCTCTGTAAAATATGGTACCATTGAAGAGATCACTCCAATGGGAAAGTCGAGGTAGTCAACAAAATCCTCAAAAAAATGGTACAACAAAAAATCGACAAGAATAAAACCAATTGGCATCACATGTTTCTTTTTTCTTTATGGCCCTATCGCATGACTATCAGGACTGCCATGATGTTGACATCATTTCATCTAGTTCACGGGGTCAAATCCATACTCCCCATCGAGTGTGAGATACCCACATTATGGACTATGATTTAAATACTACCAGACACCAATCTAATGAAGAAATGACATATTTCCTTAAAGTCCCTCGATGAGGACCAATGATCCTAATTACAAACCAATGAGGAAAAAAATAAATGTTCTAAGGACATCTTCCATTTCCAGGTCAACCTTTTCTCATTTAACAAAGGCGATTTAGTTTTATCATACGACATCGCCCATGATACCTTAGGCCATGGTAAATTTGAGTCCCTTTGGAGGGGACCATTCATTATTCACCATTTCCTCACAAAGGGTGTCTACATATTGGATCACCCTGAAGGGGATACCCTCAAAGACCCTGTCAATGGGTTATACTTGAATAATTTATATCCCTAGCTTAGCCACTCTACCTTAGTTTCATTCGTGTATATTCTTGTAGTGTTTTTTTATTGTTTTTTCAACAACATTCCAAAATCACACATCTAATCCTTTGTTCTTCTTTTGACATATGAATCATTCATTGGATTACCACACCAGGTACACTGACGGTGCTAGTTTATGGACTTAGAATCTTACTTCGACAACTTGGGCCATTTACACCCGCATGCATATGATACTCCACTCTAGTGGAAAATGTTTAGGTCTTGCCACCAATAACCAAGACGATTACCACATTTTGATTGGTCTCCTTAAAGAAGCCAATCACCCTCATATTCATCACCTTATGGTTCTCTTATATTCTCATCTCATCATCCTAGAGCTAAAAAATGTATATTGAGTACGTGATCCATGCCTATTTCGCAAATACTTGCAAATTAGACTTCTATCCCAGAATTTTGAATCCATTGCATTCACACACATTCCTAGAAATCTAAACCAAGTTACAAACCACATGGATAATCTAATACTAGATTGGCATTTATCACATTAAATTCACATACATTTGTAGCATCATGCATCCATCATATCAACAAAATAAGCTACAAAGAAGTGCATCCCACAACACATAAGCATAAAATCAAGAGCATCCTCCAATATATATATATATATATATATATATTTGGCATCATCATCAAGCCCAAGTCTAAAAAAATGTACTCAAAATGTATAAAATGGGGGCTCACAACCCCTATACATACATAGTATAACATCAAAATGTGAGCCATTCCTAGACATACAATCAGACACCTATGGTGCCCCAAACTCTAAAAACCCCCTAGTCATACGATATGTTAGTGGTCCCCTACCAGATAAGGGAACCCCTCCTCCCGAAGGTAAGTGTCCCATCACCATCGCACCAACTACCATGACACGATGTACCAAATACCTTAACTCAGGTATCCCTCCCACACGTTGGTCCAGGACCTCATCATCATGGATATGAGGCTAGAAGGACTCAAGTACTCCTCGTAGTACTCACTCAAATATTTGTTGTAGTTCATCCATATCTCATTTTGTTAAGCACTAATATTGGCTCATTACCCCTTAATTGGGGCATATTACATTAGTAATGTTATTTTAGTTATGTCAGCTTTATTCCATTAGTTGTAATTATACCCCCTAGTCTCCTATATATACCAAGGAGACATTTTCATTTGGAATCATCTTGTACTTGGACATTTATGTGGGGTAAAAGGAGGTTGCCCCCTAGAAGAGGCTTATTATCTGAAATTATCTCTTTTTCAAGGCGTTGAGTACTTATTCTGATCTTTTTCTATGCTATATTTATATTTGGTTCTTAACATATGGTATCAGAGCTCAAGGTCTTGGGGTTTCGCTGCAACATCTGAGACACTGTGGAATTTTTGTTATAACTTTGTTTCTACAATGATTCAAAAGGAACGGCTTGGAGGATATTTATCATACGGAACAAGGTACGTTGGGTTAAAAATTCATCCCCTGAGACCTTATACTTTCTAATATATAGCCTTTGTAAGATAGGGTTCTGGAATCATCCTGAATTGAGTCATTGCAAAATGTTTTCTATAAAACATTTTCTGTAACATTTCAGACCCTAAACTCCAGAGGCTATTCTCATAAATTAGTAAGGTATCTTTGGTAGAAATTATATATTCTAGGTCATAATAGATTTGTAGACACACCCTATGGAATATAGGGTATCTGACTTGTTCTATTGACTAGTATCAAGCAGGTGTTCTAGGTAAAAAAATCATAAATTCTCCCTAGCATATCCAAATTGAGTTAGACCAGTTGCATTGGATAGTGGACAGCCTGTAGTAGTTCTGGTATGAGTTTCATAATTTTATATCAATTATTTTGTGCAGGGCACGCTATACAAGTGAGATCTCCTAGAAAGGCCAAAAATCAGCAAGTTGTGGGGAAGTTACCATAAATTCCATTTCGCATATCCAATTTTTATCAGACATGTGGAATTGAAGAGAAACAATATCAGAGACCTACAAAAAATAAAATTTCATACTCAGAAGGGACGAAATTTTAGAGATATAATAAAAGGAAGATTGTCTAGCAGAACCACCTCAAAATCAAGGTTTAA
>JZKD02S2414627.1:340534-368799 GCA_000966675.3 Picea glauca | reverse complement strand
AACAATTTTGTTTATTTTACCATGAGAATGGAAGGGAGAACGCTGCATCAGCTTTGAGCATGGAGGCAGAAGGGCAGGGCGGCAGCATTCGCCGAGCAAATACTCGGAATTTAGACACAGAACATGATCCAGTGCATCCTCAGTTGCTCCACGCCAATGCCACCTGCTATAGATGGGCGTTCGGAGCCATCGCCGAATTGGTGGACAACGTAGTCGCCGAGATCGACCACGGCGCCACCGTTCTCCGCATCGACCGAATCGTGAATCCTCGCAACAACGACCCTGCATTGCTGTTTGCAGACGACGGCAGAGGAATGAATCCCAAAAGCCTCAGCCAGTCCATGGTCTTACCTTCCATCGCCGCCACCTGCATCGAGGAATCGGTGGTCGGACACTACCAAAGCGGCTTGAAGGCGACCACCATGAGGCTGGGAGCAGACGCCGTGGTCTTCACAGTTTGCCCTTCCTCTTCAACCGCCAGCGTCGGGCTTCTCTCCTTCACATATCTCGCTCGGACCCAGCAGGAAGAAACCCTTGTCCCCATTCTTAACTATAAATGCACGAAGAATGCCACGGAATCGACATCTGGCAAGCGGATTCTGGAACGGATGCAGAACGAGAGCAACGAAGACCATTGGAATGAACTTTTACAGATCATTCTCAGATGGTCGCCCTATTCAACAGAACAAGAATTGCTCCAAGTGTTCGACAGCATCGGAGACCACGGCACTCAGATCGTTGTCTACAACTTATGGCGGAATAAAGATCGCGAGACGGAGCTCGAGTTCGAATCTCGCGAAGATGATATTCAGATCAGGAGATCACCAGAACCTAAACCCAAAAGATTATCCGATTTTCTCCATCGAGAACACGTTGCAGATCGCTTCCGCTACTCACTCCGAGCCTATTTATCCATTTTATATCTCCACTGGCCGGGCCGTAATAAGTTTTCCATCAGTCTACGCGGGCGGCCCGTGGAACATTACGATTTGGTCCGTGACCTGAAATTTACTAAAAAACGGTACTGCAATCTGCCTGAAGTAGACGGAATGGAATGGAAACCCCGCGTGGCGGCGAAAGTGGGATTCCTGAAAGAAGCACCGCTTGTAAATATCAGGGGATTTAATCTGTATCACAAGAATCGGCTAATCGTTCCGTTCTGGAGATCAAACATGCGCAGCGAATTGAAGGGCATTGCGGGAATTGTGATAGCGGATTGCTTGAAGCCTGCCCCTGGCAAACAGGAGTTCGAGAGATCTCCTATCTCCTGTTTATTGGAGACTCGTATCATTCAACTGAGCACCGATTTCTGGAAAAGCAAGTCGCGCATGGTTACCTATGTACACAATAATCGAACCGAAACGCCTCGTACTACAACCCCAGGTCCTGATACGGCTCATGTGGGAGTTACCGAGCTTCATGAATTAGCAGAACAACAGGCCTTATTGCGTAATTTGACTGAACAACTTCAGCTTGTCAGGGGCGAAAAGACGAATCTTGAAAAAAGGGTTCAAGAATTTGAAGAACGCAAGGGAGAATTAGGTACTGCGACTGAACAACTTCAGCTTGTCATGGAGGAAAATAGGGCTCTTATTGAAAGCGTTCATAAATTAGAAGAACTCAAGCTTCAAGTAGAAAAACTCCAGGGAAAGTCAGGTACTGCGACTGAACAAGTTCAGCCTGCCGTAGGCGAAAATACGAATCTTAAAGAAATGCTTCATAGATTTGAAGAACTACAGGAAAAATTAACTACTACGACCAAAGAACTTCAGCTTGCCACGGACGAAAATAGGAATCTTAAAGAAAGGCTTCATGAATTAGAAGCAATCAAGGAAAAAATGAGGAAGATCAAAGAAATGTCGGACCTATAATAGAGTTGAACAGGAGAACAAGAAGGGAGCACACATCTAATTCATGAAAGATGGCTTTGGCTTCTCTTATGTACCGAATGTATTCTAAAATATATATTTAGTAGAATAAAATAGTCGGTGATTTTCTTTATTTTACTCCTTTCTATGAAATCTATTATAAAAGAACATAGTATATGATAGTTGGCAATTCTTTTTCTCTCGTACACTTTTTAGTTGGTAATTCTTTGTATTTCTTATGCCTTTTATCATGGTAAAAAACATAGGTTAACATTTAACATGAAAAAACATTATTATTATTATTATTTTATTTATTTAATAAATAAAATGTTTATTTTATTTATAAATAAAATGTATTTCTTTTAATTTTTATATATTTTATTAACAAATTTAATTTACACATATAATTAGAAAAAAAAAACATATAAATAAAATATAAGTGTTTTGATTCCCACTTATTTTATTAACAAATTTTAATCCACATTACTAAACATGGTTGCATCTTATAATGGCTCAACATGAATAAAGACACAGGTATGTATATATAAGTTTCTTATTAATCTCATCGAGGTAAACATTTTATCACATAATCCCACAACAAGGTATTAAATGAATGTATCATAACACTTATGAATAAATAAGAACATTTATTTGTAATTAAATGAAGTTCATCAAATTTGTAATTGAGGATAGGGTCTCTATTCATTGAATATGTGATATAGTGTGTGATTTATGGTATATTAAATAATATTTTTAATTTTATTAGATGTTAATTATGCTGAAGGCGTACACCTATTGATAATGGGCACAATTAATGATCTTTTAACCTTATTTAATCTTAAACCCTAATCTGATGTCTATGCATTGAAGATAAATACTCTGTATTCTGGATATTTAAAGCTCCAAACATATCAATGGCTGGTTGAAGGTTTGAATCTGGTAGCGCGGAAGCTTCCACAGTTTCGACTCTCCCCACACGAATGTGTCGACAGCTTAAGAATTTCGCATGATATTTTTCCTATCTCTATATAACTAGCACAGCAACTAACTCGCGGTTGAGAACGTCAAAAGGTAGCGGCTGAGAACACATTTTATTGGGGACACGCGTTCTCAACCTCTCCCTTTCGGCGTTCTCAGCCGCGAGTTAGCGGTTGTGCTAGTAAATATCTTTCAAAATCCTTTTGTTGAACCTCTTCCTACTACATCTTTCCAATAAAAACAACCTCTATTTTTATTAGATATTCTCTATTTTTATCAAACACTCTCTTTTATACTCCTCTTACCCCACATCCCTTCCCATCTTCTTTCCCTTCCAACATTATTCAGCGTAGGTACTAGGAAAATAAAACCTTAAATAGTGAATGAGAAGTAATTAACAAGGTTGCAAGTTTAATGGTATTTGCTTCAACTCTTGTGCATATTGTAGTGATGGATTTTCCTTAAAAAGCATCCCTTGTCTCTCATATTTTTAGCAACAAATCCCTTCCATAGATTCTAACTAACGACAAGTCCACAAGGTTATCTCACCATTTATAGGCAAAAAGTCCATGGTTTTACAAAGTGTTTTCCCATTTCCAAGGATAGAGAAATCCCCATAACATAAGAGAGGAATGTTACATTATAGAACAAATAATTAATAATTCTAATGATGAAGCTTCCTTAAGAAATTACCCAAGATATTATCCCTAAAAATGGGAGTGTATGCCTTCTGATGAAACATGACATTGAAACATGGAAAGGAAAATTCAAATTAAGATTGATGAGAAAGCTGTGTAGAGAAACATGAATAAAAATTATAGCAATCACTCTTTCCTTTTCCTCTAAGCTCTCTCACGATGTCTTAGTAATTTATTACCTCTTGAAATAACCTTTTTATGAATATCATAATAATGCATTTCCTTCCATACATATTTTTACATAAAGATATCATCCACACCATAGCTTAATTTATTATTTAGATTTTAAATACATTCACTAATCAATATTATTGAACTATCTTAATTTATTATTTAGATTTCAAACACATTCACTAATCAATATTTTAAATACTGAATTTATGTATTTTACAAATTTATAATAAAAAAATCATTAATGAAAATCCATCACATGGATCATCTTATTAGTCTTTTCCAAAGGCACAGAGGGACTATACAATCGATAATTCGTTGAATTCATATTAATTTATTCTTTGACTATAAATTTTCTCATAATTTCTATTATTCGAATTCGAGAACTAAAAACATTATTTTTTATATAACAAAAAAAAACTTATCTGTCATCATGTTATAGGAGAATACATTTGAAGTCTTATTGCCAGCTTCACTATTCCCAATGTTTTAAATGTTAACATATCCAAAGTTTTGAGTATCGACACTCTTTTTGAATTTTTATTATTTTTATTTAAATGTTTACATATCCAAAGTTTTGAGCATGGACACTCTTTTTTAATTACTTAAATAGGCTTGACACAATGCATTATTTTTTAAATGTTTACACAAGGCAAGGCCCTTAAATAGTCCTGACAACCTTAATTGTTTACTTAACAAGCCTAATGGCCTTAAATGTTTACTTAACGGGCCTATCATAATACATTTTTCTCCAATTTTTGGAGACAATCTTGTATGTAGTGAATTTGGGCAATATTGTTGTCCATCGGCACTCGCATAGTCGATTATAATGATGGAATTTCTTCTACATCATATGTTCCATGTTACTTCACTCATTCACTAGCTATGTGACATCCCCAAAAATAAAATAAAAATTTGAAGTTTAAATTTGCTGGAAATTTATTTTGTTTTTAGTAAATTCGAATTTGAAATTTTTTTGTCATTTATGTCAATTCTGAATTTCAAATTTGATATTTGTAATTAATTATTATGACCGTTGGGCAGAGATTTGATTAGACTCAAATAACTATTTGACTATGACACTTGTATAAAAACAAAATATTTATATTGATTTCAGGAGGACAAATGGAATGGCCATGTTAAAATCAGTTGACCATAACTCCATGAGTGGGGAACATGTTGGAACTACCTCTAGGTTGATTATTACAAGTGGCAAATCAGTGATTTGGCCATTGGCAGCCCTTGAAAATCAAGGATTTAGAAAGCTGCGAAAATTCCCAAGGGAGGGGAAAGACCTAGGCAAATTGATAAATAGCATATGTGAGGAGGCAGGACGCTGCCAAGTATGTTGGGAAAGGAGACTATTGATTTTTCCTTGTTTTTATGAACACTACTGAGTGAGTGTGAGGCAAGAGGAATCTGTTGGAATTGAAGGACATTTATGAGGAGAAGTTTTCCAAGTTCGCCCTCATGGATTTATGGTCAGGCTAGGGGGTGAATTGGGCAAGTGATTTTGGCTGCCCTATTCTACGGTTGGGAGGAATGTGATTGTTCCCTTAGTCTTCTCGTGCACTGGTTCAGATATGTAAATCTTCTCCTGCTTTATTTGAATGATTTGTGTATTTGAAATTATGAATTTAATTGTGCTAAGTTGAAATAATTCCATGGAAGACATTTGTTCGTAGTATGAAGTTTATAATCAAAGACTAAATTCTAGGAATAGTTCCTCCTAAAACTAAAATTCTAGGAAAAACTATCTATATACAAATGAACTTGAAAGAACAGATCCATCTATAGGATATGTTTAACTCTGTAATCGAAATTCTAGTTAGGATTATCTGTGTATAAATGTGCTTGAAAGGAATAGATCTATTTATAGGCATATGTTCATTTCTGTGACTAAAATATTAAGCAGATCTATCTATGAATAATCAGAGTTGAGTAGGTTTGTACATATATTAACGTTTAGGTGTATCTCTGTAATTAAATTTCATAAAATTGTATCACTTAGCAGAGACTTCCTTTCTAGTATAACTTGGAATTGAAGAGAAATACGAGACAACACAAATCCTATGGATCATATATATTTTTTTATATTATACATATATATTATTTTGGAAACTATATAGGCATCACAACAAACCGGAAGTGGACTATCTACAACATAAATAGTTAATATTATATATGTTTGTTCATGTATTATATGAATCATATGTTGATCAATAGTATGTATCAACAACATGTAAACGAAATGATAGATGCGTAAATACCGATGAAATTGAAAGTTAAAAATACGGAACCCCTTTTTATATACTATATCCGACACTAGAATCGAAAGTACAATGAAATGGTCTGCTTCAACAAGTTATATTGATATCGAAATACTGTTGACAGACAGAATTTAACCATTCTATATTACTCTACTTTCATTATGTGACATGCAAAGAAGAAGAGTCCTAAATCTTGCATTAATTAAACATAGGCAAAAACTTCGATCCCAGATTTAGGGTAGGTATGAAACTACGCAGCCAAGGAAATTATAAATAGTTTATATGGTAGATTATTATAATGATCATTTCCTTGCCAAACAAGAATCGAACTTCAAACTGGGTACATTACAATTACAGACTGAGGAAAAACTTTGACCTTTGCATCAGGGATGATTAAATCCCGAAGGGTTTGTGTTAAGGAACCCGAGTACCTTTCCCATGAAAAGGATGGCCGAGATCAACTCAGGATCGTTTTAAATTCTCCTTCAGCCGAAAAGGCTCCCTTAAGTCCCTATTGGAACCTCAACTTACACAATCCACAGGCCCTCCATGAAAACTCCATCGGTGAAAGTCAACAGGCAGTTGACTCTACCAGTACAATGCACCTGTGCCACCTAGAATAGACTTCCTCTCTCCAACTCCTTTGTGATATGACCATAAAAAATGCCTTAATGCAAGCACCTTTCATGACTCGCGATCTCGCGAGTTCTTGAGTCAAAGACCCTCGACTCTTCTTGCACTCCAAACCTCCGATACCTGAGATGCGATACAGGTATGGCTTCCTCCTTGCTAACGCTTACTACATATAATCATGGGGTACGCTAAACACTAGCACTACTCGCAACTCGCGACTTCGCGAGTTGGAGTGTTGAACCCTCGTGCACCTCCTTTGCGAAACCCCGAAGCAAAATAAGTCAGTGATGGGTTGACTCCTTCCAAAGTGACGCGTGTATGCCACTTGTCGCCTACTTCCACCTTTTCTATGCGATGTATGTTTGCACCACCTATCGACCACGTGGTCCCCACCTAACAGATGTGCCACGTGTCGCATGAGCCCTCAGCTCTCGGCACTTCGCGACTTCTGCAGTCGAAAAGAAAAGCTTCCAACCTTTGAACCCCAGATACGCAATACCACGTGGAGGTTCTGATCCGACAGATCTCCTGCTCCAAGATCCAACAATTGGAATGATTTCTCAATATCGTCGATCGCGAATCCTTGCTCCTCTCCACACTTAGAATTATTTTGCGTAAGAAAGAACTTTGGGATCATGAATCCTAACTGCTCCATAGTCCAATTTCTGTATAGTATGACACGTATAAATGTTTGGAAGCTTAGGACTTACAGAAATGTTAGAGTAATGGACGGTTATCTTAGCATGACCTGGGGACCTATATATTGGCTGATTAAAATGGGTAACCATAGTATAAGAAACTTATCAGAGTTTAATACTAGAGAAAACGATCATTTTATCCTAAGAATGAATCTATCAAATTAATTAGGATTAATGTTCCAGAGAAGACAATTTTATTTTTTTTGGTCAAAATTAAGGTATATTATAAGTTGTTTCTTTTTCGTTGGTTTGTTGGTTCACTAGATGTTGCTTATTGTTGTTTTCTTCAACTTTGAAAATTTGGTGTTCTTCAACTGTAGTTGGACCTCTTGGTGCTTTCTCACTGGTTTTTTTTTTTCTTATTGCTCTTCTTTGCTTCAACATTGCATGGTTGAATTCCTGCACCCGCAATTCGACCTGTTCTTTCACTTTGCAGGGTTGAAATCCTACAACCTTGTTTGCTTCAACTTTGCAAGGTTGGGGTCTTACACCTGCAGTTGGACCTATTGCTGCACTTTGTAGGCTTGAGATATTGTACCTGTAATTGAACCTGTGATTATGTTGTTCACCATTCATGAGTAAGTTTCAATATCATAGTTTCTTTCCCATTCTTTTTTGTTGCTTACTATTTACAGTTTGCAAGTAGGAATGTTCAATACTGGGAGGTGCTGAAAATCAAAATAAATATAAAAAAATCTAGAAATAACAATCGAGTGAAAATGCTCTTACAAAACATCCTTAAATGTGACTACTTACATCAAAGAAACAAGAATGCATTACTACCCCGAAAAGTGTTGAACAAGAAAGCTTGTTGCCTTTGCAAAATGTTCGTGTAGAAGAAAACTATAGCTAGGTATAGAAGGACTAGGTATGGTACAAAGTTAAGCAAGATGCAAGAAAATTCGACAACAAGTAGGAATGTTCAATACTGGGTGGTGAAAATCAAAATAAATATAAAAAAATCTAGAAATAAAAATTGAGTGAAAATGATCTTATAGAACATCCTTAAATTTGACTACTTAGATCAAAGAAACATGAATGCATTACTACCCCGAAAAGTGTTGAACACAAAATCTTGTTGCCTTTGCAAAATACCTTACATATTCACATTCACATACCTTACATATTCACATACTTGACACTGGGATGGTGTTGGTTTACCCTCTTGTGCAAACATTGCAAGCCGCTATGAGGGATGGTACTAAATCACCCTCTTGTGCAGCCATTGGAAGCCATTATGTTCACTGCCTATGTTTACCATACATTACATCTTCACATACTCAGCGTTGGAATGGTGTCGGTTTACCCTCTTGTGAAGGCATTGCAAGCCACTTTGTCAAATAAGGGATGGTACTAAATCACACTCTTGTGCAGCCATTGCAAGCCATTCCATTCACTGCCTATGTTTACCAAAGGGATAAACTGTAGGCGTAAAGGGTAGAAAAGTGATTCTAGATCGAAGCCCAATGACAAAGGTTTAAAGACAGATGGAAGTGCATAAGGTAACGAAGATCTTAGGAAGGTGACAAATGGCTTGTAGATGTGGGAATATTTGAGGAACTTATCTCTTCTGCAGATAGTTATTATTTGTGTGGATGAGACATGGTTAAGCACATGTCAGGGTTTGCAGCATGGTTGACACTTAGCACCAAAGAGATTTGGTTATTGTTTATGTTTGATTAAATTAGTCTAGATAGTTGTCTTTTGGAGTCCCACACGCACGGTGGCCAGCCTGCATTTATTGCACGTGCTCGTACTGCTCTGGGCTCATAGTTCTCCAGGATTTGTACAAAATCTTCATTTGGAAACTTTGAAAGTGGCGAATAGTCAAAGTCTCGATGTCCTTGATAAGGATGGTTAAAGTAATGTCGGGTTAATTAACAGTAGGCGTGAGTTAATGACTCCGAGATAAAGCCACTCTTGGAGACTTTCATGCTTCACATTCAAAAACTCTCAAAGTCTTGAATTGGTGCCATGTCTAAGTATGGTTAGAAGAATTCCAATATTTGGAAGAATGATAAAAATTTAGCAGGGGCATTAAAGGAGAAGGGTCACCTAGATCGTAGTTTGCAAAACTGATCAATGTCTCAGATTCATTTCGGAAATTAGAGGCACCCGAACATTAACCTCCTAAAAGGGTTCTGAAATTAAAACCATGGTATAAATTAAGAAAGAGCTATCTTAACATTCAGTTATCTCCAGTGGCCTCAAACAACACACATGAATGTCAATTCTCAATACAGAACCCACCTTTGTCACAACCATACTGACATACAAAAAAGTAAGTGGGATGTTCTCCTCATCTTTTTGTTTCTGAAACCATACATTTAGTGCATTTTCTAGGTTGTCCCCTTTCCAATAACATATGCCCACTTTCATGCCCTAGACATCATACCATATCTCTTTGGAAAATGGCAGTGCACAAGTATTTGTGAGACGAATTTAGATTTTTCATTGCAGACCAAGAATCTACGAGGACCTTGCCATCCCCTTCTTTTCATATTATGACGGAGAAAGATTTTATTCTCTAAGGAAAACCACATATAGTTGTTAGTTTTATGTTCGACTTTGGGTCTTCCAAATCATCTTCCATCACCATTTCCACATCTGGACCTCGTCTTGTGGAAATCATTCTTTTTAACATAAATGGATAGTTCACTTGATCTGTCTTAGGATGAGTTCCCCATTTCCCAATATTATAAGATATTCTTCATCTTGTAAGATAAGTGAAACCTTGAGAAGTTGTGTTATTTGTTGGTTCCATTCCTTTGGTAGAGGTCCATGAACACCTAATTCTTCCCCTTTTGTTTATTCTAGAGACCATCTGTGTGAGTGTTCTGAGTGGGAGACATCAACAAGTTGTTTTAGATCTGTTTAGTCTTGACTTGTGAAGAGTGAGGATGAAATTAAATGATGAATACGATTGTAAATCTATAAAGAATGACTATCGTAATGATTATAAGGTGCAAAACTAAAATAAGTTCTAAAATTATATGTCTTAAATACTCAGTCTTTGTACTGGGCAAGTTTATACTATTATTTTATTTGCATTATCTCTTGTATATGGTTGAGCACTAACTATATATTTATTTATTTGTCATATTCTATAGCAACCATAGAGCACTGAATTTGAAATGAAAAATATTGAAGGATACATGGAAGAATTGGTATGCACTTCCGAACTTATACTTATCTTATTTTCTATTTTCATATTATCTAAACATAGCTAAGAAACATCTTGAAAATCACAACTTAAAATATGGAGCAAGTAATAGATGTTGAGTGATATCAAATAGATGAAGAATCCATTGTACATGACAACATTGACTAGGTATTGCATAACAATGCCCTTTTTCGATTAGATGCATTCTCGTATACTGCGAGAGATTGTCTCTTCGATGCATTTCAAGTTCTATTGCACTTCTATTATTCCTCGACCAAGCTATGCAATGGATTGATAGATCATTTCTTGGATTGTTTATAAAATGGAAATGTTGAGGCATTAGAGTCGTATCAATACGAATTGGCATATGATTTTCTTTGCCTATTGCATGGAATACATTATGTCAGTATGTATCTTTCAAAAATGCGGTTGTCTACATCTTCAACTCTGCCTCCACATGAGAGAGGAATTTGGGGAGATACATTTTGTATATAGTGGCTAGCCAAGTGGTTGAATATATCAATTGGAATTTGGTCATTAACAAGAAAAAGAAGATATCTATTGTTCAACAATATTGCATCTAGAGATCCATATTGCATCTTGTTCCATGATTTCAATCCTCTAAGTGGTCATTATGAACCACTACTCTATAAAAAATTATCCATATGAAATCCTAGAGGATCTGATATTTACTTGTCCCTCACCTGCAAAGACCTTCAATCGCATTGGAAACAAATTATGCATCATATACACTCTGATGGATTACACATAGCAACAAATATTACATCTACTTGTGGAGATATTTTGTTCAATGCAATTTTCTATTTGATAGCAACAAAGTTTGATGTGCACTCAATGCACCTTTACACTATGCAATTCTTTTGCAATGAAATTATAGGTGGAAGTCAACAGGAATTTAATTGCTTGCATCAACACCTTCTACCATATCTCATAGAAAGTATGACGAAAGTTGGAAGTTGGAAACAATACCTTGTAAACATGGCAATGCCATATGAGAAAGGAAATATAGAGGGTGGAAAAAAAAATTACAATGGATATCTATCATATTCATAGTAAATATCTAGGTATGGTCAACCCTTTCAGATGGTGCTGTCCATTTCTACTGTATTGATTCAAACTACAATCAAACAATTGACATCATGTCGTCGAAAATAGATACGCCACACATCCATTATCAAACTTTGATAAGAAATACTTCTAGTTCAAGATTAAGTTTCCATGCTAACCAAACCACATGGAATCAACATAAGCGTTGCATATTGTCTAGTCATGATGAAACTCATCCCAATTGTCATCGGGTCATAGAGATATTAAACAAAAAGTGTATACTAACTTATCAAAACTTGAAAAAGGTCATATGTGAAAGAAATAAATACATTGGTGCACTTCCTTCTATACCTCTGAATTGTATGCCCAATCATCATCAAGTGAAAAGAATATTGACCAAGAGACACAACACGAGTGCATTTACACTTCTTACTGAAAACAAACATCACATTTCCAATGACAAATACCATCACCCTTTGCATCATCAACATGGTGAGGAGGAAATGCTTCTACCAAATGTCGATTCCACCTTCAACTTGGCTTGTTAACAAGTGAAACTAGTTTCGAGTGGCAACCATAAGTTAACCTACCACATGTTGAAAAAATAGATACGTGAGAGAAACAAGTGCAGCTACATATCCCACAGTGGTCATGATACTGATGGAGGGGGAAAAATCACATATTGTAAATTAGAGCCAACACTGTGCAATGCTAGCATTGAAAAAAAACAAACACTTGCTACGCATCCTCATCTAGGAAAGAGAGATGCAAAGCATACCTGTATGAAACAAATTGAAGACACTCCTTCCATTGCATGTGTGATTTTCAAAGAATTGAATTTCTCAAAGAACATTAAGTATGTCACCCTTGACTTGAAAAAATTATACATCAACTTGACACAAAATGATATAACATTTTCCATTAGAAAAATTTGTCTTCCATGCAAACGATCACTTGAAAATGGAAAACTGCCACAATTTGCAACACCTGACCAAATGAGATGTAACACACCACTACTAGATGTAAGTACACTTACAAAACTTGAAGAGAAACTTGTGTCTCTGTGAATTGAATTTTCACAAATCCAACCCTGGGGCTATAGATGAACCCAAATGGGCTTAACAAGATCAATTATTAACGTGCATGTGCAACTAGATGTTTTCCAAAATGCACTGCCACAATTCATGAGCGTAACAATGGCGATTGTTGTAGCTCTCAAAAGATGTTTTCAATACAAGAAGGCATACCATACAGGTAGAGTGTGTGTGCACATTGTCATGAAAGCATTAAGAGAATTATGTTCCAAGTCCCTATACAAAGACGAAAACATTTGTATAAATGAGAACTGAAACCATGTTCTTGAACAAGGAAATGACAACTCTGCACAAACTTTTGACATTGCTAGTGAATTTGATACAAGATATGAATCAAAGAATGAAAGACTTGTTGAAACATTGATACATGGACTCACTGACTCACAACGCATTGATGACTTGCAAGACAAGATTGTCGAAATCGCACCTGTTGAAGGGAAACGTCCACTTGGAATATTCAAGGATAAATTTTCTTAGGAAATGAGCTTCCCAACACTGTTCTATGGATATCCACGTGCTAGTGACATTACAGAACGATTCAACTACCAAAAAATAGTTCGATGGGAAATACTACATTCAAGCGGCGACTTCTCCTGTCACGTAACAAAAAAAAAATTCAAAAAAATGCACATAATAATTGAAAAAGTGATCTCTTGCATGTGGGTGAGAATAAGAAAAGGCCAGCTATGAGGAAGAAAGTTATTTTCTAGAGATGTCAAGTACAAAGTAAACCTAGAAAAAATCCTAAAATCTGATATTAGATACATAGATTTAAAAAACATTTGCATCTCTCCTGACTACTTGCAAGAAACCAAGAAAACTATGTGTGCAATGATCTGACAATTGGGACCTCCAACTTTTTTAATCACATTTACAAGTGCATAGCATCACTGGGTTCCTTTGGTGACTACGGTTTCTGCATTATATTGGAACAAGAAAAGGAAAAATCAAACTAGGACATTGACTACCTCATAAGAAAAGACCCAGTGACATGTACTCGTTACTATAGACATAGATTGAATTCTTTGAGGAAATTGATATGTCATGATGAAACATTCTTCGGGAAAATATCGGACTACTATTTTGTGACTGAGTTCCAAAATAGAGGGAGTGAACATGAACACACACTGTTATGGATAGAGGGTGCACCGGTCTATGAAAATGATAGAAACTCACAAATTGAACAGTTTATGGGAAAATACATAACATTCATCACACAACATTTGGATCTAGAACTTGCCAAAGTTCATAGACATTACCATAAAAGAAGCTGTAAAAAATGAAAGAATTCACATCACAGATACAACTTCCCTGTGCTACCAATGAGAACAACAAGAATCATAGAACCCATTATTTTATAGGACAATGTTCTCATTGAAAAATCAAAATATTTTTTTCACATTTATAGAACAACGAGACTTATATGACTTAATGAGCTTCGAAGACTTCTTGGAAGAGATAAATCTAACAGAATATGAGTACATACAAGTGATACAATCTACACTTAAACAAGCAACAATTTTACTTAAACGAAAACTTTCACATATTTGGAACAATAGTTTCTCCAAGGACATGCCAATTATGTCAAATGAAAATACAGATTCACAATATGTACTCAATGCATATGTTGCGGCATCAGATTGTACCTCGTACATGACAAAGGTTGACAAATCTATGACAAGTGCATTCTGAAGAATCTACTCAACAAGCAATCCACATTGCACTTTCCCTGCCTATGAACTATAGTTCAAGGAAATGTGTATTCATAAACACATATCCACTTGACACACACACATTCATGCTTAAACCACCATCTTTGCTAAAACAAGAACCTGATAATTCAGAGGACGTGATATGTCTCTCTATTATTGATTACTACCTCCAGCGTCCACCTCCTATTAAGCATATCTTCCTTGCATAATTCATATCACATTACAAAACAAATGGTACACCCATATCAAAAAGAAAATAACCAAATGTAATACGCTTTGTCAAATACAATAAACACATCGACTATGAAAACTTATGTAGAGAGAAACTATTGTTGTACGTTCCATTTGATCAAAATGAAAACACATTAAAACATAACTTCCCTACATGGGAAGCTGCATATACTTCTTATGAGACTACAATACAAACCAATGAGGATAGATTTACATACAATGTCCACCCAACATGGGGTGATTTAGAAAGTGCTCTTGATGAACTAGAAAACCCTGACAATGTTGATGACACATTAACAAAGAATAAAACAACTAGAACTCTCTATGAGTCCTATGAATTGCAAGAAGATTTTCCTTGTCCTCAAGCAACCGCCATCGAAAAATGTATTAATCTTGGGTTTAAAGTCACAAAACATCCTTTCTTTATCGAAAATGAATAATAGTATAGAGTTAGATGACTGTTGTATCGATAACAACAAGCAATCCTAAAGGACATTGCAATGAAAAAATGATTAAACATGCACACTCATGTGCACTTGTTCCTTACAGGTGGGGCAGGAACATGCAAGACATTCACAGTGAAAGAACTATTCCAAATGCTTATACGAATCTATGATTCAAACAGTTTGAGTGACCCTATGAAACCAAAGGGACTAATAGTTTCATATATAGGAAAAGTTGCATATAATGCAGGTGGAAAAATGGTCCACTCTGCATTGTTAATGCCTTTTAACAAGTCACACTTTCTTCCACTCAGGAAGGAAATGTTAGATACCTTGTCTAAGCTTTATGCCAAACTACAACTTGTCTACATAGATGAAGCATCCTTGATTGGAAGTCGCTTCTTATATTCCATTGACAATCGACTGAGAAACATAAAACATGTGCACACCAAATACTTTGGGGACATTGATATGATATTATGTGGGCATCTTTACCAGGCACAACCCATACAATATTCTCTGATATTTGAACAACCTATGGTAAATATGAAAACAATGATGCATGAATTTTGGAAAGACAACATAAAATGCTTCGAATTACATACTAAAATGCGCCATACAAATGAAACACTTATTGCAATTATGAATAGAATGCAAACAAACAACCAAACTTGTGATGACTTAACATATATCAATTCAAGTTGCATGTGACCTGCATCGACAAACCCAACCTCCCCTTACCTATCCTACAAGAATAAGGATATTGCAATGCATAACAAGTACATGCTATCGCTCATTTCTGGAAATGATATCATCATCAATTCAATTGACCTTGAAGAAGACAACCATGGAAATGTACCATGTCATGAACATACAACCACTTTGCCTTTGCAACTTGTCATGAAATTAGACATGCTACTTGAAATATATTCCTACAACTATGATTCACATGATGGCTTGGTGAATGGTGCAGATGGAATACTCAAATCTTATACCAACACAGAAAAATTTGATGTCCTTTGGATTAAGTTCCATGACCCGCATATTGGCCATCGACAAGAAAACAAGTTAGCTTATCTATATAATTCAGACACTTTGTGTGATTGGACACCTATATTACAAATATCAAAACCAATATCAACATTTGCAAAGACAGGTCAACTGAATATTCAAAAACAATTTCCAATTAAACTTCCATGTGCATGTACAGTCCACATATCACAAGGGCTAACACTTGATAGTGTTGCGTTCGACCCTGTTGGAATATGAATACATGGACTTGTATACACAGCTCTATAGTCTGTCATAATCATAGACTCCTTATATTTTCTAAGCGCTCTTACAAAATATAACTTAAAAGTCAAACATAAAGTCGATACTAAGATGCAACGCCTTCAGACTAGTGCAAAATTTCATCTACAATATGATTACCAATCCATACAAACAAACTCATAAGTATCAATTCTCTCACTTAACATGCACAACCTACATGCACATATGAATGATATACTCAATGACTATGACACAATGCAATTTGACATTTTGTTCTTGCAAGAAACATACATGAAATTATGCATGAAAACCAAGAAATTTCCAAATCACAATTGCATATCAAGTCACATTACACATGGAGTGATGATATTAGTGAAAAAAACATCTAACAATTTTGGAGCATATGCATTTCGAAGAAAAAAATGTTGAGATGGTGATAGCAAGAGTAATCTATCATGAATCAGAAATTGCAATATTGAATCTCTAAGCCACTCCACATGCAACATTGCTTAGCATATTGAATGTTGTTTCAAATTCATTACAACATTTACATATGAACGAAAACATTATCATTCTAGGAGACTTCAATATTGACATGCTACAAAATAATGCCAGAATAAAAGAATTGGAAAATTGCATGTGCAATTACAGTCTCTGCTTTCTTTTGGATAAGATAAACCATGTACAAAATGCACATTTGACCATGTATGGTCAAATGTGCCCATTTCATAATACAGCCTCTTTATCTTAGACAAATATTGGTCTGATCACGATACAATTTGTATCGTACTTGAATTATAAAATATACATCAAGCATATTACAAAATCATATTTCCATGTCACAAAGCATATCTGGATACTTTGTTGCACAAAACCAAATTATTCATCTAGGATCATCCAACTTCTTAATATTTTCTGGTTTGTAATAGATTTTGGACAGAAAGGATTCTATATAACCACAAACATGGATCAAGAAAAAAAAAGTGCATGCTTCTAACTCTATATGTTACTCTATTCCTTTGATTCTCATTTACTATATGTACATATTGTTTGTTTTTCCTTACATACCAACTTACATTCATGTTCATTGTATTTTGTATGTTCCAACATTGAAACAAACGGAATAACTGGACAAGACGAAGGACTCTTAACCAGAAATGTAGAAGAAGACATACGAAGGTGCATGCTTCTACCCTTATTCCATACTCCATTGCTTTGTATTTGCACCTCATTTTTTTATATGTAGATACTACATATCTTCCTACATATTAACTTATCTTCATGTCAATTGTATTTTCTGAGTTTCTACATTGAAATAAATAAAATTGTATTTAATATTTTTACATGTGTTCCTACATAGCAACTTACCTTCATGTCCATTGTATTCTCTGCATTAATACATTGAAAAAAAACAAACTAATTGAACAAGAGAATGAAGTCTTATGTGCCACAACAAAGGAAGCTGAAGTACAATCTTCCAAAAGTATACCAATAGTGATAGTAAATAAACACAGTGCAAGTGCTTAATGTACATCCATATCAATTATGAACAATATACAATGCATATGCATATTTAGTTGTTGTCATGTTTGATGTACAAATGTTTGCATCATAAAACATTGGATAAGTGACATGGGCATGAGTAGTCAATCATCGCAAACATCAACACAACAACAAGGCCAAAAGTAAAGATTCATAAATTATGTTCTTGCTATGTTTAGGAAGCAAATATCCTCAGTTATTTATTCATCTATGACATGGTAAATATGTTGATGTCATCTACAACACGTATTTTTTAGTTCACAAGAAGTATCGACGGGTACAAGTGAAACGCCCAACATAGTGCAAGGTCTAGAGACTAAGAGGTATGGTTACAAAATTCTAACCTGCATACTTTATGCAAATTGTGCATCTACTTATACATTGATGCGAAAAAAAAAAAATTAAATGATACAGACTTCCATTCACATTACTTTTCCTATTCAAAAAATGTCACGAGGTCTAAACTTATACCACCCAATATACTATCAATAGAAGGCTTGGACAACCGTCAAACTGGAAAATTGTTCGTCGAAGACATAATGGTTGTGTATAGAACCTAGTTGGACAAGGAAAACAAAAGTAGATGCATTATGCATGCAAACATGACAGACAACGAAGCCATGATGAAAATTACACTGACTATTCCTACACAAGTTGTATAGAAACATGCAGAAAAGATCTTGCTAGGTAATGGAATATCCATTACAAATTTCAATATATTACCGAAAACAGTATATGACTGTGGTGATTGTGATCGGATTATATCACTCAATGAAACAAGTGTTGTGGAAAAATTTCCCGTGGTTTTCTCAGAATATCATTTCGTACTGGACACAAAAATTAGCCAATTTGCAGAGAAAAACAGCATTTACCCAATTGGAACCATTGGTGCAGTTGTCACATTTGCAAGAAAAGTTGGCTTGCAACACATTCTCCATATAAAAGATGGAAAATCGGAAAACGACAAGGCAATGGTACTGTTTTGCATACCCATTTTTTCCCTTTTCTTTCACATGCCCATATATCTCATACATCTCACACAGCTATTAAATCATTACATGGTGCAGCTACAATTGTTCGACACCTATGCAAATTTATTTTCCTCAATGGAACAACAATTGCATAAAGGGCAATTTCCAATTATGTTGTTAAAAAATATAACGAATAAAATAGATGTTAAAGAAAGGATCTTTCGCACAACCTAAGAAACATTTGTAATAGAATTGTGAACATACATAATACAGGATATCAAGAAACTAACTAGCTCCACAACTATTGTACATATACATATACACTTCCACCCCCAATTTGCACAAAAACATTGCCTTAAACAATTTTGTGCATCTTTTTTGTTGTACACATATATATATAATATTGTTCAGTATATTAACTACTATGCTCACATGCGTAGACTAAGGGTGTTTTGGTCGCATCAAATGCCTACTCAACCCCCTTCAAGCCTGTATGTGACAAATGCAATTCTTCTGCTTTTGCCTCTGTGTTCATAAATGATGGAACAATTGATTGTATGCGATGTGGTACAAAATGCCCTTACATATATATACATTGCCTCAACGTTGTCATCCGAACCCTCAACAACACAATTGTACATTGTACAATTAGACAACATGTATTACAAGATGTGCTTCATGGGTTGACAGAGTTTCCATATGAAATGTACCTACAAAAAAAGGAAAACATTTTCTACATGCTACGCGACTTTTGCGTCCATAGAAAATTTACCTTAAATGAGGACAATTCCATATTGCATATCGGTTGAACCAAAAAAAATAAAAAATCGTATCATGCATTGACAAGAAACGAAACAATTGATCTGTCTCTATCCATGTTACCCAATCAATATATGAATAAATGTTTGCAGTACCATGACAAAGTGAACTAGAGGTCCATAAGATTGTTTAGTCTAGGAGTGAAAAGCATGAGGAAATAACTCATACAAAGTACCCAATTGTGAATAAATTAGGTCCATCCCTTGAGGCATCAAAATGGATTGCTCCTCTAAACATAACCATCATGCATTTTCAATAATATTGCAAATTTGGCATTGTTCAAACTCCATTAAGTTAAATGTTGACAGTCTTTTCCAGAACTAGTAATGTTAGAACATTGTCAAGTCAACGTGATATTGGTTCATAGTAATATCAGAAGCAAATGTTCATAGTGATCTTGGTTCATAGTAATATAGTAATTGACAAATTTATTTGTGCCCATTTGGGAATTTGGTTATAGATGGGACAGAATGCCCAATCTTTGCTAATTTGTTCATGTGTTCTATTTGCTAGACTTTTGATCATGTGCTTTGGTATTGTAGTTCAAGGTTCTCATGGGCCTGGTTTTTGGATTATAATTGGATAATAGATTCAGGATTTTAGCAGTTTTTCTATGATCTTAAGGAATATACAAGGCCTACCTTGATTTTAATGTAGGCTCTGTGGAGAAAATGTAATATGTAGTTCATTTAACATGTTTTACTTGATTCATGAAATTACCAAAATTCTTCTTTGGAAATATTTTGAAAAAAAAAAGGTATATGCTAAGTGAAGTCAAATGAGAATATGCTATCAACCACACAAAATTAAAATTCAAGTTCGTCATTGTTATACTTATCCTCAAGTTGATAGTACAATAAGTTTATTTCAACAACCCTCCATTGATTTTGTGTAGCTTTGTGATGCTTATCATATGCAAACACATCCTGGAAACTATAAGTATGACTCACTTTCTCTATTATTTGATTGAAGTGCCTGTAGATTTGTCTAAAGGACTTCATAGTTACTGTTGGTCCTAAAGTTTGCACATGACTGCTAAAGGGCAGAGCTAGGCCACCACAAGTTTGGAATACTTTGTCTTTTCAATTTGTTGATCAGTTAGAAGGTTGGTTCACCAAGGCAAGAGGATGGTGAGATTGGAAATATGATATGGATGAGGTATCTCCTTGGATACTATTGCACTAATGACAGACAAGTGACATAATAGAGGTAAACACGAAGGGAAAAAACAAACCATTCAATGAATAATTTGCTGCAAGAAGTTTAATACTTAAAATAATATTTCAACACATTAAACAATGTATCAAAAACACAATTACTCTCACAGGTTGCAATAAAAACAAATCATCATCAAATAATTAGTTTCTCTCATAGGTACCCTAGATGCACCCCAGTTGCCTGAAGTGACTAATAGTTCGATCTACCAAATCGACCTCCGTATTATCGAATTGACAAACGTGAATATTATGGGACCATAATTTTTTTGTGTGTGAGTTGAATTGGAAAAAAATGTTGCTTATTTTAGTTTTTTTTAAGGAATTATCACAGTAAGAATGAAAAAATATGCTAACTGATTGTTATCTACAAAGGCCAAACATCAATAAGGCTTGTAAATCAACTATACATAGTTACAACCAAAAATCAAGTTATAGTTTGTATTTGCATTTGATCACACCCTTTTTAATGATACAAACACAATACAAAACGAGTATGTGGATAAAAAATTGGACTAGAAAATGATGATTTGGAAACAATTGAAAATTCTAACCCAAAATTAACTAGAAATTCCAAATATCAATGACACTTGTAAATACATCTGCAAGAACATCCACAAAAGTAAAAACCTTCAAAAAAAATTACCGTTGCCAAAAACAATCAATTGGATAGACATGTTACAAATATTTCAAGTTGTACTATAACGAACTGTCATCTGACAGTTCCTCTTCCTAGAGCGCAAATGCAGATCAACCTCTACAAAGTGTGCTTGCTACTCATGAACAACTTTCAAGAAAAGGGCATCTTCCTCTGTCTCGACACCTTGTTCTAACATAGTTTAAATTAACTTCAATGAGTTGAAAACTCATGAAAATAAACAATCATATTAAGTGTGTGTTGATATATAGAAAAAACTAACAAACACAGAGGTCACAAAAGAATATCAAATAATCCTTGACACTAAACACATTTATCCTAACACATATACAAACAGACAAGCCAGATGGTCTAACAATAGAATGAAATGGATATTAATTACTTGGGATGAAAGTCACTTGGAACTTTACAAATATCATTAAAAATGAATTCCATAAATAGATTAAAGAGATAAAACCTACAACATAGGAAGGGAAATTTCCAAGATGGCAAGGCAGACTCCAACAATATATCAAGTTACACATGATGGGAATATTTGTGATTTCTTTAGTAGCTATCTGTTGCACTACTCACGGTAGGAAAAAATTATGGAATTTTATTAAGAAAATAAAAGAAAGATGGATTATGAAAAACACACAGTATAATTATAATAAGAATAATTTCAAAAAGTAAATGGTTTCAATGCCAGAATTTCTCTATAAGATTAATGCTCGGGCACCTTTTATTTCCGAAATGAATGTCATCCATCGATCACTTTGCAATGTGCAATCTAGGCAACCTTGTGACTTTAGCGTCCCTGCTAAAGTTTTAGTAGCCTGCCAATTTTAGAACTCCCCTAGCCATATTTAGCGATGTCACAAATTTCTTAGAGCTCGGGAATTTTTTAACACGAAGCATGAATATCTCCCAAAGTGACTTTCTCCCACAGTGACATCACAACCTCTCCTCATTTCAGACTTTGGGACTTTGGGAGCTGCAGAACGCATAGCATACATATCCTCTGGAAGACATAACTTCTGAACTTATTAACCAAGGCTATTTACTTGTTAACCCGATATTAATATAACTGACTCCAGCTCTTTGGGGCTCCAGGCTTCAGGAGAACTGTGTTTTTTCTGGATGGAAAAACCGTCGGAGCAACATTCTCCCGCAGTGATGTAGCGATCGGATGTCAAAGGTTGATGTGTCACTGAAAGAATATGTGCCATGTGTCCCTTGAAATAGTACAAATTCCAAACCCAAAATACGATTCAAATGAATGCCATGTGTCATGGTCTAGATCCAAACTCATTAACCAAGGATATTTACTTGTTAACCTAAGATTAATATAATATTATCATTAATTAATTTGGGAGTTCTGGACTCCAGCTATTTGGGGCTCTGGGCTTCAAGGAACTATGTTTTTTGTGGATGGAAAAACTCCCG
The DNA here is from genome assembly GCA_000966675.3 of Picea glauca. Taxonomy (NCBI): domain Eukaryota; kingdom Viridiplantae; phylum Streptophyta; class Pinopsida; order Pinales; family Pinaceae; genus Picea; species Picea glauca. The sequence goes on along the minus strand of JZKD02S2414627.1, from coordinate 345,871 downwards.
GAGTGATGTGTCATGATCTATACGAGAGCCACATGTCCTGAATGATGGACGCCATGTGTTTACGACAATTTGATGCCACGTGTTGGCAACAGATTGATGCCATGTCTCTTTGGTACTTAGGGCTTCAGACGTTTCTGAATGCGGAGCTTGTATAGCTCGCGGACTAGTACGGACCCATAGTAATGTGGTGGCCTCACATCACATGATGTCATGTGTATTTACTGATGGATGCCATGTTTCCTTCACGGATGAGTACCACGTGCCTCTGGAACTTCTCCCTTTGGTAGTTTATGTATGCAGAGTTTGTATAACTCTCGATGTGGTACGGGCACGGAGTCATTAACCATGTTTATTTCTAATTAACCCAATATTAATGTATCTTATCATAAAGTATCTCAGGATTTATTGACTCTGACTCTTCAGCGTTCAGAGATTTCATCCTGTTCTGAATTGAAAACTCCCAGAATGGTACAAGCCCGAAGTGACATGGCACTTATGGCATTCGGATCTGCGACACTTCATCTATTTTGGGTAAAAATTCTGACCTATCACATAAATAATATGTGCCATGTGTCACTTGAAATAGTACAGATGACAAACCCAAAATATTCTTGAAATGAGTGCCATATGTCATGATCTAGATAAAATCCATGTGTCCTGGCTGATGGATGCCATGTGTTTTTGACAGTTTGATTCCATGTGTTGGAGACAGATTGATGCCACATCTCTTCGGTACTTAGGGTCCCAGAGTGATGCGGCAGCCTCGTGTCACATGATGCCATGTATCCTTTGCAGATGAGTACCATGTGCCTCTGACACTTCGCCCTTCGGGAGTTTCAGGATGCAGAGTTTGTATAAATCCCAGAGTGGTACGGGCCCAGAGTCATTAACCATGTTTATTTATAATTAACCAAATAATAATGTATCTTATCATTAAGTATCTCAGGATTTCTTGACTCCAACTCTTTGACGTTCGACGATTTCGGCCTGTTATGGATTGAAAACTCTCGAAGTGGTACAGGATCGAAGTGACGTGGCACTTCGAGCATTCGGATCTGAAACACTTCGGATATTTGGGGCTTTGCATGTTTCCTCTTGTTCTTAAAACCTACGCAATTTTGAAAATTCTAATGCGCAGGTGTCATTGATCTGAAGCCACATACAAGTGTTAGTTTTATGTTGGACTTTGGGTTTTCCAAAGAATTTTCCATCACTATTTCCACATATGGACCTCATCTTGTAAAAATGATTCTTTGTAACCTAAATGAACAGTTGACTGATATGTCTAAGGATGACACCCCGAGTGTCCAATCTTAGAATATCTTCTTCATCTTGTAATATAATTGAAGCTGTTAGAACACTTTAGAATTTTAAACTTTTAAATTTTAAAATCTTTTGTTTTTACCTCTTAAAAATAAAATTTCACCAAAAAAACTTAGGGAATTGCTTTTCAATTAAATAAATCCATGATCATTATGTATTAATAAGGCGCTTACAATATCATTCGTTGATGAGTTGCATTAAATTTGATCAAATGACTCTCTTGTTCTCCAGATTATAAACCTGCCTAAATTTTAAAAGAAAACCTTCCACAGTCACTTCGGGACTTCGCGCTTCGAGAGTTTCAAGGAATATAAACAAAAAAAAACCCGAATCTACAAGCCTCCGAAGTCCCGGAGACAGTTTATCGTCATAATATTTAAAAGGATCTACAGATGAGTTATAGGACACATGTCATTAAATTTATTTTTGGGTTGGCACCTGGCACTTGTTTTAAACATTCATGTCAGCTTATTCGCACATTTTCAGGTGAAACATGTCACCCATCTTTCTTTACACGTCACTAAAAATGACGTCATCACTGTCACGTCACTTCGGGAGATTTCTCTTCGGAAAATAAAAAAAAGAATGATTTCAGGACCGCCAAACTATCAAAGTGTCGAAGCATTTGATGTCATAACAAATAAAAATGTTTCAAAAATCGAATGAAATATTTAACAATTTTAATTAATCACTATTAACTATTAACTAATCACTCTGCAAATTAGGCCTTCGGGAGATTTATGCTATGCTACATCCAAAACTCTTAAATGCCAAAGTGTCAAAGTATGAGCTGCACATTTAAGAAAATGAACTCCTAGAGCTTTGGGGTTCTAAAGCCCCGAAATACCTATAACGGTTCAAATGTTTACTCTAGGAATTCCGCCTTCGGAGGATTTCTATCATCCTTCATTCAAAATCCCTGAATACCGAAGTTCTGAAGTACTTAAGGCTAAAGGATTTTTAAAGCATGAATAATTAAAACATAAAAGTGATTAGTTAGTGATTAGTTGCTCCTACACTTCTGCCTTCCGTAAATTTATGTCGTCTTACATTGAAAACCTACGAACACCAAACCGCCAAAGTATTAAAGACATTTATAATTGGATAAACTTAAATATTTGGGTAGATATCCCAATCGCCAATTAATAAATTCCATATATTTTTTATAATCACCGTGTCACTAGATCAATACTAAGATTGATAGACTTTATGAATAAACACATTTCGAATCTCAAGTCATTCTACCATTTACAATTTGATTTTTTCATTCAGTAATTGAGAGCTTACAGACTTCTCTTATCACAGTAAGGTTAATTTCATTTCTCTGAGGATTATGGCGCCACACAAACCAGGGAAGAAGCAAGATTCATCAGCAAATGATTCCAACCCAAACACATATATTCTCTAATACACCACTTCATGAATTACAGACGCCATCAAGTCTTGGAATAGGTCTACGATATCTTGGAACATGAGATTCTTCTTTTTCTAAACGATTCAGCAGAAGAAGAGGATGAGTCGTTCTCAGCCAAGATTAGGTTGGTAGCTCAGTCTCAACTGCACAGGATTGCTACTCGACCAAAGATAATATCCTACAATGACATGATAAGATGGGATCTGAAGCATGTTGACATCCAAACTAGAAGCATTATCAATTACCAGAACACCTTCGTTGGCTCCTTTCATCTGGAGGACATAAAAGTAATGTATAAACTATCTTCTGCACCCAAATACATGTATAATGCATCATTTATTCTGGATTTTGAAAGAAGAGAATGCACTCAATATGGAAGAACTGGTCATGACATAATCAAGACCTGGTGGGGAAATCCAACCAAGTTTAAATCTAACGCTCATGGTATATATTCCACAACATATTTAGATGCTCACATTTTATACATTGTCATGATGCTCTATCGGTTATTTGGAAGGAAAAACCCTGGACATTTCACAGTTGAATGGGTGTCTACAATCAATGAATTGGTCGAAGGCTATACCTTCAACTGACCAAAAATGTTGTCGGATAACCTAGCTAGGGAGGTTGCCGAGTACAAATCGTTGAAATCAAGAGGGAAACATGCTCATTTTTACATGTCTACCTACATCATGGATGTCATTTTCTTCATGACTCCATTTCCCTTATTAAACTGGAGCTGGACCCCACCTAGTCCGAGCCTATACATTTTTACCACTCCAAACTATGTGAAGAAAATGCTAAAGATTTATTTTATGAGATCTGTGAAAATGTAGTGGTACCAATTCATGTACCTATCTATGGTCACCCACCGCCCAGGATTTCAAAGCACATTATGGGGAACTTAGGAACAATTGTAGATTGGTACATTGAACATAACTTCTTTTACATCAGAGTGTTCGGTTGCTTCATTTCTCCCCATGCCCTTCCAAAATTCTTTCCTGATAGGATGGTCTGTAGAGAAGTGGCAAGAGGAATTGCCAAAGACTTGAAAGTGGCTCAAAAAAATGTATGGACAACTTTTCCCATACAGGTTGGCATGTTTACATTGTTAGATTTTGGTCATTCAAAAGTCGAGGCTGCAGCCTTGGAAGATGTCAAATTAGTTGAAATTGAATTCAAAAGACATGATCCTCATAGGATGGTAGAGAATCATTTGGCCTAGTTTAACATGAAAAGATATATACACAAAGACTCCCCTTATGATAATGTTTTCCGAGGAGTTAGATCCTATGAAGGAGTCGAAAACGGAATTCAGACTCTACCTCCAGACCAGAAAGCTAGTTTCCTCATCTTTCAATGGAACAGGAGGAACAACTTGCCTAATATTTTGCAAGGAGAGTCAAAACCCATTCCATCTTCACATGAAACTACATCCACAAAACTCAAGCCAAATAGCTCCACTGAGGATAAAACTGAATAAGTATTGAACACTACAGATGCTTTATTTAAACATAGAAAAGCATCAATGTCAGGCCTAAATGATCAACAGTTATTATCTTCATTTGAAGACTTCATGAAACATTGTCATGCTTTTCCCCCTTCATCACTAGTTACTACCACTGTTACTCCCAATGTTATTAGTCCAGAAAATTCGACTGCACTTATTTCCCCTATTCCCTCAGTAACTTCTTTATCAACTAGTTTTTAGGTTCTCGATTCCGAAGTCATTCATCTAGACGAACTCACTCCCATATTTCCTTAAGAGATGTCACCATCAAGTTTACTTTTTAATAAGAATGTTAAGAACCAAATACTGAATACAAAATATCACAATAGATACAGAAGAACAATATGCAAAATCTCCTCTATTACCATCAAACCCTTGAGGTAGGGAAACACCATATAATGGATCCTATTATGGAAGGGATTCTCTCCTGTTCACTTGCCTCTTCGAGGGGGCATCCTCCTATTGAGATACCACTCCAAATACAATATTTCTCTTCATGTCCCATTACATTGCTTCAACCCCTTTATATAGTGATACCATCACCTAAGAACATTCTAAAGAAGGAATCTTCTAGAAGTAGAAACTTCTAAGAAGTCATTTTACATTTATTATATCTCATTACCCATTTATTATATCTAACTACCATAGTGGGCCTTATTTAATAGTATGGTGGACCTAGTCCAGCTTACATTGAATGACATTCACTATTATCACTATGGGCCCTCTGGTCCCCCCCACTACCTCTCTAGCTACTTTACACACTACCTCTCTAGCTACCTTACATTCCATCCCCCTTAAGAAATCGTTGTCCTCAACGCTTGATGTACAACCATATACCAGGGTCCCATGGATAATGGTGGACCATAATGCTGAAGAAGACTGAAGAACCAAGGTCCCATGTACAAAGGAAATCCACCATGTTGAATTAGTCCAACCACCATTGTAAGCACGGGTCCCATGTCCAAGTGCTCATGTGAACTCCCCATGGAAGATTGTGGAACCCAATAACCAACTCCAAATGATGCTCCAAAGACTGACACCTATCATGTGGATCCAAATAAGAAGATCCATCCACATAGTGGAAAAGGGT
>JZKD02S2414627.1:317592-336142 GCA_000966675.3 Picea glauca | reverse complement strand
ATCTCCTAAGAACCTTCTAGAGAGCCTTCTCACATTTATTATATCCAACTACCATAGTGGATCTTTATTAATATAGTGGACATAGTCCACCTTACATTGAATGACCACATTCTCATATATTAATTGAATTCCACTAATAACACATAACTACATCACTATGAGCCCTCTGGTCCCCCCCCACTACCTCTCTAGCTACCTTACACACTACCTCTCTAGCTACCTTACAAAGAAAATGAAAGCTATCATCAAAAAATAATCTCACTAGAAGGAAGGAGTGACCACCAAGAGACAAATAACAGTATATGATGGACATGAAAAGAATGACCCTGAATTTGCCAAAGAGGTTACAGATTCACTAGGAGCCTTTGCCAACTGCCAACCAATGGTTAGTTGGAAATCTTACAAAGAAACTGCAAGAAAAGTCTCTCTTGGTTGAACGATTGAAGAATGAAATGCAAAGAAAAAAACATGTTATCAAGAGAAGAATGAATTATGACATAGAGCAAATCAAGTTGGATTATCAACAATAGATGAAGCAACTATAGGAAAAATTGGAGATGAGTCTCCAAAATTTACAGATTAGTAATTCCATGATTACTCAGCGAGAAATTTCAATACAATAGTTGCAGAGAAGAATAGCTTCAATGGAAAAGAAAATGACAGATAATATTGCATCCCAAAAACAAGCATGTGAAATTAATGAAAATCTCGAAGCTGTCCAGCAGGATCTATATCAAAAACTGGATACTATTCAGAAATACTATAGGGCAATAAATAATTCTCTGAAAAATATTTATGAGAAATAAAACAATGCCTATATGGCCAAATCCAAATTTAAGGAATTCATTGTATGTAGAAAGAAAGTCAATATTCCTAGTCATACCCCTTTTTCACAATATGAATAGGTGAAAGGCGAAATGGCCTTGAAAGTTTGGGAGATGAACCTAGAAGAAAGAAAGAAGCTTGCTAGGGAGGCAAAGGAGGCTTGTCTGAATACCATGTCTATTGTAGAGACATAATTAGTTTAATTCAAAGGTAATGATATCTCTGAGACACTCAAGAAAATCGACATAGAAAAGAATAAAGAAAGCTCTAGAAAGAATAAGGAAAGTATACAATCTATCATCCAACAGATGAACAAGATTGATTTTCTCAAGATCAACGAGTTGTTGGTAAAACCTAGTTTGCAACACCAAATTACAGCCTAGGCAGTAATGAAGATCTAGGAGAAACTACCACTAATACCCAAGAAGGTATTTGCCTTCGAATTTAAAGAGAGCATTGAACCTTCAAGATTTGTCATAGCATTGATGGAAATGTGTACCTAGTTCAATGAACAAACGAAAACAAGCACATTCAAGAGAAAATAAAGGAGCTTATGAAGCACCACCACATCAAGCCTTAACACAACAAAATCTGCCTTATGTTTTTCAATTTGGATTGTATTCTATATTTAGAACAGATATTGTGGAAAGTCTAACTACTTCTAGCTAAGATAATTTTTTGTATAAATACATAAATCTTACATCTTTTCCAGGCCTCTTCTGGCTGAATGTAAAAAAAAGAACTTATCTAATATTAATACAAGAGAAGACATAAATTCTAAGTCTCCTTTAATTTGAGTTATGTGTTTTCCTTGTGTTTCCATTTCATCTTCATATTAGCTTCCTTTTGTACTTCTTCAAGATTGAATAATTACAATTTAGTAATACATCTACTATGATCTTAATACATCAGAAGTCCATTCAGTTACTATTTTTTCCTCTGTTCTTACTGTGAGTAAAAACAAGACCTCTGATCTGTGTAAATTGTTGCATTCTTAATCATCTATCAAAGGAGCATCTTCATTTTCTCTACTACTGCAAACGAGTGTAATTCATACCTTGTTTTATTTTAACAATTTTGTCAATCATTTCTACATCACTTAAAATTAAATTTATGACTCAACTAACGCGATACTTCCTTTGTATTATATTATCATAAATTTCACTTAAAGTTACATCTTAGAAGGACTATAAAAATGCACACATCACACAAGACCCTGACATTGAATTGGCTAGTCCAAGCCATGCCAACGCAAAATAACTGGACGGTCATTAAATCCATTAAAACTCACCTCATCACTCCTACCATTTCGACACTTTCATATCATAATTAGAAGCTCAAACTACGACATTGTAGAGCAACCCCTATTATTAAGAACCCCTTACATTAAATGCTGAGGAATATGGCATTTCATGTCGCATATGCTAACAGAAATTCGATAAAATCGGTGAAGGAAATCCCAATCAAAGAATATATCAACTTACCTCATGCCAAATCTCTCGAACTACCGAATCGACAAATTTCAGATATGCTATGGAGATCAATGGTTCCCTCTCTCTTTCAAAATCAACGACTCACAATTACTCCGAGCCTCCATACCTCTACATTTATTCCCAATTCAACTTCGTAAAGACTAAGCTGCCATACAACACTTGTTAGAATTAATAATACATAATTTATTAAAAACAATGTTATTACAAATTATTTATACTTCCATAATTTAATGATATGTTTTTAAATTTTCCTTCCATTTACATTACATAATAAAAGCAATCACAATGTTTAACTTTGGGTGATTATTATCATTGACACGTCACATCCTTTTTAAATGTTTTACTCGCCCATAACTTTTAACTCTTTTAACTCCGCCTTACATAATTAAATGATGTGCATAGAACACTCAAGGGGTTTACCGTTTAACTTCTTGCATACCTAAGTATACAATGACGTTTGATCGTGCCCTATTACAACCAAAAGAGTTATGTGCATTAAGCCTCAAAAGTTAAATGAAAAGATGGGTTTGCGATTAAGGGTTTTTCCCAATGGAGGCATTTATCATTGTCGTCTTCTAGGCGCTGATTGGATTGTTCAGAATTTTTTACTACTCCTCCCATTGTTAACTAATACTAAGTAAATCATGTAAAGAGATATTAGCCTTAGTCATTGCCATATCATCAATGATATGATAATCTTCTTTGTCATATCATCAATGATATTATAATCTGTTTTCTTTTCAATGGAGAAGTGTAACAAGATCTTGAAAGAATGGTAGAAGACGGTTTGGCTACGATGACAAAGAAAGTGGGGAAGTAGCTATGGAGAGAATAAACTTTCTAAAGAGTCTACGTGGCATGAATTTTTTCCATTACTTTTTTCTTTTTTGTATTTTTCATAGTTAGGCAATACATCCCATAACACCATGAGTGACAAGGATTTATCTTCCTCTATCTTTTTTGGTGATTTCTTAACATCATTAGTGACAAGGATTTATCTTTCTCTTTATTTTTTTGGTGATTTCTTCACCTGATGAAGATTGTTGCCCGCCTTTATTAAAAATGTGGTCAATGAAATTAATGAATATTGGACATGGTTTTTTCAAATTTTATATTTGATGAACATGGAAGAAATGCTTCATAGCCATGTCATCCAATCCTATGATGTTATTGATCGCAATTTTTTCTAATCTCTTTACAACCATTTTATTTTTACATTTTTGAAAGGTTTTTTGTTGGGAGGATTTCTCTCCCACCTTATTTTACAAGACAACGAATTATCGATTGACATAACTCGAAGTACTTGTTGCAAATTCTCCATATCCATGTTTTCATCCTCATCTTAAGATTTGATGCTAGGCTTCATTGTTGTTCAAGTTTTCTTTTGATTTAGAGCGAGTGTGGTTTTCCTTTCACCCAAATACGAGTTTGCGCTAAGAGTTGGAATTTCCTTTTTTATCAATCTACATAACATTTGAGTTTTTTCTATTATTGGTTTACTTTGGAAATAAGTATTAATCATCACATGTATATCATAACGAGTTATGCGATTGGAGACCAGAGGTTCCATTTCTTTAATGTTAGTTGCATCCATGTTTTCTAAAAACTTGTAATCAACATTAATGTTCTTGTCACTATTAATTAAATTTCATAAATTTCCTAGTTTAGTAGGATCTTGTTGTTAGTTGGATGTTACTCCTACTTAAAAATATAAATTTCAGCATACATAATTAAATATTAGCTTCAATTTTTTTTTAACAATAAATCAAATCTAGGTTAAAAAATTCAAATTTATAAAAATTTTAAGTTACCTATGAGGTCAATATCAACATTGACTTATTCATTCATGTTATCAACAAATTCCTAAACATTTTTTAATTTCATTTCAGTGTTTTCACCATGTGACTTCACATAGTTTTCTTATTTTCATGCAATCACATTTTTTCTCATTCTTTTCATCTTTACCAAATCTCGTATGATTTTATGATTGTATTGTCATTTGTAGTTACTTTGAAAGATCATGTTCATAGAATCATGAACTTGAGATCCAATAGGAATCTTAAAGAAAGCCTTCATAAATTAGAAGAACTCAAGCGAAAGTTAGGGACTGCGACTGAACAACTTCAGCTTCCCGTGGGCGAAAATACGAATCTTAAAGAAATCCTTCATAGATTTGAAGAACTCAAGGAAAAATTAGCTACTGCGACTAAACAACTTCAGTTTGCCACGGACGAAAATAGGAATCTTAAAGAAAGGTTTCATGAATTAGAAGCAATGAAGGAAAAATTGAGGAAGATCAAAGAAGTGACGGACCTAGAATAGAGTTGAGCAGGAGAACAAGAAGAAAGCAGACATCTAATTCATGAAAGATGGATTCGGCTTCTTTTATGTACAGAATGCATTCTAAAATATATATCTAATAGAATAAAATCGTCGGCGATTTTCTCTTTTACAAAGTATTTTACAAATCGAACGTACTCTTATGTATGGAATATCTTATAAAAAACAAATTATAAAATAGTTGGCAAGTCTTTGTCTTCCGTACACTTTTTAACATGGTAAAGCCTCTCTTTTTTTTCAAAGTATTGTATAAAACATTGTTACTTTTCATTTTGTTATGAAAAAAAAAATTATTTTCTTTATTTATAAATCAAATATAAAATATACTTGTTTTGATTAATGCGTGATTCACATTACAGTAATAAACATCCATGCATTTTATAATGGATAAACATGAATTAAGATTTTTTCATTAAAATGTATTTCAAGGGGATGAATAAGAACACTCATATGTAATTAAATGAAGTTTACTAAATGAAGATTAGTAATTTTATTAGATATTAATAAATACCTCTCAAAATCTATTTGTTGAATTATTTATGAGTACATCTTTCCAATAAAAATAACTTTTATTTTTACTAAATATCCTCTATTTTTACCAAACACCCTTTTTTATATTCTTTGTACCTCACATCTCCTTCCCTAAAACCCACAATATATTCACTCTATTTTTCACAAATTTTAAAACATTCTTTATGAATGAAGTTGATAAGATATTGGTCAACAAGGTGAAGCCCCTATGATTGGGGAATGATTCACCACTAAACCATAGGAATCGGACTCTACCTCTAAGACAAACCATGATACAATTAGGGAAAAGAAAGCCTCTACAAAATTATAATCTCACTCAATGGAACCAATCATTCTCATGGCATAGTGAATATATTCACCTTCATCTTGCCATCAATAAACCTTGGCTCTCTCTTTCATTGTCTTCTTAAAAATGCCTCATGGGTCTTCTTTCCCTTCCAATACTCATCAGTGTAGGATGAAAGAGTTGAATCTCCTAAATTACTTTTGGGAATAACATTGGAGAATAAAACTTGGCTCTTAGATAGTGAACAAGAAGTAATAAACAAGGTTGTAGGTTTAATGTTGTTTGCTTCAACTCTTTTGGATATTTTAGTGATTGATTTTCCTTAAAAACCATCCTTTTGTTTTTCATATTCTTAGCAACAAATCCTTTCCATAGGTTTTTACCAATCACAAGTTCATAGAGTTCTCTTACCATTTATAGACTCAACATCCATAGTTTCACAAAGTCTTTTCCCATTTCTAGAGACAAAAATTACCAAAACATGGGAGAAGAATGTTGATCGAAGAACAAATGATTTTAATGATCCTAATGATGAATCTTCCCCATGAATTTGCACAAGATATACTCCCCTAGGCATGGTGAGTATATGTATTCTGATGAAACATGATATGGAAACATTGAAAAAGAAATTCAAGTCAAGATTGATGGGAAAGCGTTGCAAAGAAGCATGGATAAAAAATATCGTAATGCCACACGACAAGTATCAAAGTTCAATCACCAATGCACCCTCTTTTATCTTCCCCTCTCATGAAGAATGTCGTAGCGATTTGTGAAGTTTGTGCTGTCTTTCGTAGACCTGTATAGCAGTCCGGCATTTGATCCAACGAAGAGTGGCTTTCTGTCTTTCTTTGACGTAAGTCATTGACTAAGACCATTCTACGATAATCAGACCTTAACTTAAGTAGATTCAGTGCCTGTTAAAGTGGCAATCCCATAGCGAGTTTATGATTCGGATCCATACCCGGTAGATCGAGTTTCCCGAGTCTAAGCACAAATAGCTAGGGTAGCAGTGGGAAATACAGGAGCAGAACCAGTACTTTATTGCTTCTTCAAACCTTTTTTATTAATACCATATTAATATATTTTCTCATATACATATTTTTACATAAAGATATCATTCAAACCATATCTTAATTTATTATTTAAATTCCAAATACATTCATGAGTCAATATTTTACTTTGAACTTCACCTAGAAATGTGACAGTGTATTCACGAGTCAATATTTTACTTTGAACTTCACCTAGAAATGTTACAATGTATTATACCTATTTTTACTTAAAGATATCAGTCAAACCATATCTTAATTTATTATTAGTCCTTGCTTCCGGCTATTAGTCTGTGCCTCTGGTTAGGGACTTTAGCATTCGCTTTGTATTCAAACATCATTGACTTCCCATTAATTGGTGTATTATGCTTTATTAATCGACATATTTTGCAGTTTTTTAAAAACAATGCAAGATTATGAAAACAAATTTATTGTTTTTATTATTTTGAAAAAATTAATTAATTTTATAATTTTCAATTTCTTAATTTGAATTTTTTTGATTGGGTCAGGGGTTGCGATGTGACTTAATTAACCCCGGTGTGTTTGAATTTTTTATCTCTATATTTCTTAGATAACAAAACATTTATAAATTCTAAATTTTAAAAATAGCCACGTACATTGCAATTGTTGTAGTCGAGATATTTTTGCAGTCGATGGCCATGGTGGCTGTACTCGAGGTGTGTTGCGTCATTCGGAGAGACTGCTGCAGTCGATGGTCATGGTGGATGTAGTCCATGCTTGTTGCTTGGTTATCTACATGCACACTACAAAAAACACAAGCTACCACACCCCTTCGTTCGGACCATAGCCATATCCAGTCCCATATTCACTTAGTGCAGGTCCATATCCATCAGCTTAATCCATTGCCTACAAAAATTAACTGTATTTCCTTGGCTATTGATAGCACTTAACTGAGCTGAAAGGATTTATAAGGACAAATGCGAAATTCAGTGTTTAGTTTTATTTCTAATATTTGGGGTTTTGTTTGCGAGTGCTAATTCGGGTTGAGCGGTATGGGGCGTGTTGAGATAGCATTTGGCAGCTTTGATGATGCATTCAACATTAAATTTGGTTAGCACACGTGTTTAGGCTAGTGGGGATTCTCATTAATCATTAAATCTTCTGCACGCTTTACCTATTTTTGGTCAGTTGTTTTTCTTCACTGGTATGCTGGAACTACAAGGTCGTTGCTTATTTAAAACAAAAATATTGTATTGTATGTTAAGAATGCCATTGATCGTGGAAATTCGACAACTTTGTCTAGCGTAGAGAATGGATCTATCAATGAATGCAAGTGGGTAAATCATTGTGGCTAATGCTATTATTAATAATCCTTAGCCAAGGAGCCTTCATCAACATTTTTACCACCCTAAACTCTTCTTTGTCTTGCGACGTAGAAGGATATCATTAACTCTCGACCGCTCAATACTGCGACGGGTATGATTTGTCCCAAGAAAAGAAAAGAACTTCCAAAGGGATGAATACTTATCTTCAATTCTAACTACTTTCCTGGGGATTACTTGAAATGTCTATTTCGAAGGTGGTGATAGGTGTGTTTTAGGGGAATTTCCGCATCTTAATTGATTCATTTCTCATTTACATTCTCTTCCAGCTTCCTATAGGGTCGATTAGTGTTGCATGTGGGTGGTTCACTCTTCTATTTCTCGTCCTCATTTCCATACATGATCTTGAAAAAAGAAGCACACAAATGCGGTCCAAATGCATTAGTATATGCAAAATCTCTGGTACTAAAGTTCTTCCACGTGTTGGGCAGAATGATGGGGATGATATTTTTTCGGCATGGACAAGTCGATGATAGCTTCGGATTCCTCAATCTTGAACATCATCAAAACTATCCCGTGGGCACCCTCTCTTGGTGGTTGATAGTTAAAAAGATCTTCCAAGAAAAATTCTTATATTGTATAAAGAAACAAACATATTCATCCTGGTTCAACTTGCATAATTCTCTTTGTCGAACTTACTGGTGTATCTTATCATGTTACTTTACACGGGGATTTTTTTTTTTTGGAATTACATTGTTGCTGAAGTTGAGCGGGATAATGAACCAGGAGATTTTGTATGTATGTGCTTAGTTACTCTTTCATTTTTAAAAACATCATATATTATTTCATGTTTTCAGTTTATGTTATTGACATATTAGTGTTAAATATGCCAGGTTGATATAATGATTGCAGTAATTTTTTTCTATGAAGGGATATTTATGTATATCTTTGTAGATTTTACAAGTTAAATCGTTGGGCTGAGGGCGGTTCCTTGTCTCACAAACAAGGAAGTCTCATACACCCATTTGATGTGCTGACTTGACCGTGACCTTAAAAATAGATTATTATTATTGTTATTATTATTATGAATAAATTAATAGTTCTTTGACACTTGAAACAAAAACATTCTTGTTTATTGATATTGAAACGATAAAAAATTGTATTCTAAAAGTGTATAGTTCCTAGAGAAATTCTGATACTAGTTGAAAATTGAGTGCATGTTATAACTTTTTTGTACACTATTATGTAGTCCGTGGATCTAGGTTTGAAGATTGCCCTTATTGTAACGCCAGTGAATGTGCTGCATAACTAGAGACAAGAATTTTCCAAGTGGCGACCTTTTGATTTAGACTCTTTACCATTTTTCATGCTTGAGGATGTTTCTAGGTGTTTTTTTCTTTCCATTTGATTTCGTTCTGAAAGACAGTGTTTTTCTCTATGTAACTAGCCAAGAAAATAATCTTGCAGTTATTTAAAATCTTTGTTTATGTTGTTAAACAATGTCTCATAGTTGTTAATTTTCAGATGCACAAATGGTCTTAGTATTTTAATTTGGTTTAAAGAATCAGTAACCCACATTCAGTCTTGTTCATTTTTATGTATTTAGGGAGAAAACAGAGAGAGCAAAGTTATTAACAAAATGGAGGAAAAAAGGTGGAGTTCTACTGATAGGCTATGCAACATTTCAAAACTCATCTTGGAAAAATATGTGAAAGAAAAGGATGTCAGAGATGATATTTGTGAGGATTTGCAAGTACATATTTTATGTTGCAATAGACAAGTGGTACTTATCTTGATACCTTATTTTGTCTTTTACAGTCTATCTTTAGTGAATTCCTGATCCAAGCTTCACATAAATATGGATGCCTTATTCCTTCGTCACCCTTGGTTTATTGCACCAAGAGAAGCAATGTGCTCTTGCAGCCCATGGATGTATTATGCATGTAATGTTAATAAATTATTCCTTCTTCACCCTTGGTTTATTGCACCAAGAGAAGCAATGTGCTCTTGCAGTCCATGGATGTATTATGCATTTAATGCTATTAAATTAAAATGCAGTCCATGGATGTATTATGCATGTAATGCTAATAAATTAAAATGAGTAAAAGCTAAAACTTAGTTTCTAATTTTAAAAAACAAAAAGGGATAATTCACTATAAAATAAAAACATTATTGCGGGCTATGTTGTTTATGGACTTGTTCAATTATAGAATTATTTTCACTTTTTGTAAAAAAAAATGTATAATTCTCTATGAAATCCAATTCAATCCTCTAAGACTAATCCACACAAAATGGAGTGCTTTATTCCTCCATTGGCACCTTTAAAGTTAATGATCCTTCTTTATTTTACAAATCTTTCAAGCATTCACACACTTTCGTACATAGATGATTTACCCATCACATAAGCCACACATCACCTCATGAATTATTTGTTCCCTTTTTCCTTGGTAAATGTTTTCTACCATACCAACCACAATTACTTTATTTTTTGCAATCATTTTTTAGAACCATGATTATTCAGTTTCTTTTCTCTATATTCATGTGTTAAGAAACTTAAATTATCCTTTCTATGCATATTGATGTAATTATTTACTTTTTGGATTTTTTTATGTTTCTTATTTTTTTCATTGTTACTTAATGTTGGGTTAATCTTAATTTGGTCATAGTGTGTCAAGATAATCTTGATTCAGTCGTTGATGGGTTTACCAATGGTGTTTTATGAGTTCACGGTTTTGGTAACCCAAGGTATTATATGTGATGAATCTTATTTAATGGCTTGAGATACACCATTTTAATAGATATATATTAGGTGCCGGTTTTATCAAAATGATTTCCAAGGTAATTCTCTAGTGTCCATTTATGTGCACGCATCGTGTTGTGTTATTTCTCTCTCTTAGTTTAACATCCGACATCATATCTAGCTTAACATGAACTCTTTCATGAGAGTTGTACGATGTAGATATGTTGAGGTGAAGTGAGTGGCATATGGAAGACATTTATGCACAAAATAATGTTATCTTAGCTTAAGGATATGGTTTGTATTTTGATGGTTCATGGGTATATGAACCATGGTAAATGTCACATGGAAATGCATTATAAGGATTAATGTGGAGCACTGGAAAAAGCACATTAAGGAATAAGTACTCGATGAATGAGTGCTTGATTTGGATAACTATATTTTAAGTAGAGAGGGATGTGGGTAAAAAAGAAAGTAGATGCTTCTTGCATCATTTGTTGGGGCATACAATGGTAATGTATATGTATTTGGAGAAAGAGTTATGCTAGAAATGAAACAGGTTGATGTTTTATACCATCATGTGCTCAGGCATATAATTGTAATCATTTTTTATGGATTTGTATTTTATCTCATGTATATGGGCATATGGTTGTAAGACCTATTTAGAAATGAATACACCTAGTTTAATGGTTCAATGGTATAAATTCTATAAGTAGACCTAGGTTATGGGGGGCATGTTGTATTTCAAGAAACCCATTATTAAAAAACAACTTTAAGTGGGGTAGGTGTTTATCTCAAGTAAAGTTTAAATGGGGGAATGTTGGGTTAATATTGACTTGGTCATTTGAGTAATTAAGATAACCCTTATATAACTAATAATGGTTTTTTTGTTCATGGTTTATGGGCCCATGGTATTCTCCCATGGTATTACATATTATTAAAAATATTTAATGTCTTGGAATACTCTATTGTAATATGCATCATGTTGGCCCATAGAGGCTCAGGTGGCTAATTCAGTCTTCAGTGAATGATGTAGGCCAGGAAAGAATGAGCTTGCTTCTCATTACTCATGTTAAGAGCACAACTCTAAAAGTGTATTGCAATGGTTGTTGGTTGTTGAGAAATACATTGAGCTTGCTTTGGAGTGTGTGTTTTTTTGCTCCTCGAAAGGTTTCCCCAAGAAATCTTTTTGTCTAAGTGTTTGTTTGTATGTTATTTCTCAATGAACAAACATAACATAACAAAGAAGCATGCACATAAATGGACTCTAGAGATTTACCTTGGAAACCCTTCTAGGAAAATTGACACCTAATAGATATCTATTAACCTTGTCCAAATCTTCCAAGTCGGGCTAACAGCGACCAACTGAGGCATCTTAAAATGGAGTATCTCAAGCCATTAAATAGGCTTCATCATATGTAATACCATGGGAAAATACCATGTTTTCCAAAAACCATGGGCTTGTATCCCACCATCGATAAACCTACCAATGACTGACTCAAGATTATCTTAACACCCTATGATCAAGTTAATATTAACCCAACAACTAGGTGTACACAATAACCTGTTTCAATGGTAATGACTCTCACATATCTTCTCTACGTGTTGGTATATTCCATACCCTTGCTCAATATACTCTTGTGGCATATACTATTAAAATATAATAACCAGGACCCCCTATGGATAAGGTGAGATATTCTTTGTTGTTGTGCATCCGAGAGATTCATGCCTTACGGAATTGTTGTCCTGAAGGTCTTCACCTGAAATTCTATCAAAAGAAGAACTTGTTTTCCATACACCAGTTTATATGGTGTAAACTCGGTTGTGTTCCTCCATGTAGTTCTATAGGCCCAAAGTTACTTGGGAATCCAATATTCTCAATCCTTATGGTGTAGCTAAACTATTTTGGTTAGGATTGCTTCAAGAACCTTGTTCGTGGATTCCACTTTCCCATTGGCCTGTGGATGGTAGTGAGAGGATTTCCAGTTCTTAAATTGATACTATTGAGTGATGGCTTGTACAATATTCTATGTGAAATATACTCCTTGATCTGTTAAAATTTATCTAGGAACACCAAAATGAGTGAAAATATCCTCAAATAGAAAATCTACAACTACTTTTTCAGTGGCATGAAAAATAGAGTTATCTTCTACCGATTTAGTAACATAATAAGTACAAACAAAAATATACCTTTTCTTCTTTGACATTGGAAGAATAGGCCCGACAATGTCTAGAGTGAATTTTTCAAAAAACTTAATGAGCACCTATGGTTGTAAAGGAATCTCACTAGATTGTACTGGGAAGCCTATCCACTGACAATTTTCACAACTTTGAATGTAATTTTTGTCATCTCTGAAAAGAGTAGGCCAATAATACCCTAAATAAAGGAATTTTTAAGTTCTTCTCTTATGAGTGAAGTGTCCTTCGCATGGCTCATGATGATAGGATTTAAATATATCAAACATTTCATTTTCACATACACACCTCCCAATGATCAGATATGGTCTTGTATGGAAGATGTCCACTCCAATCCATGAATAGGAGGCACTGACTCTCGCAATATTCCATTTTTCTTGGGACGAAAGGTGTTGTGGAAATATTCCTATAGCCAAATAGTTAGCTGCATCTGTGAACCAAGTCAAGTTAGTAGATATAGAAAAACATTCTTGTTAGGAAAATTATCATCTACATGAGTTACTTGACCTTCATTATGAATCCTAGAAAATAAATATGCAACTAAATTTTCCTTATGGGTCTATCTAAAATAGTAATATTAAACTCCTATAGTAACGAGATCCATCTAGTTATTATACCATTCTTTATTGGTTTGTTCATAAGTTGTCTAATGGAAGAATGGTCATTATGAATGAAAACATCATACTCTATGATATAATTCAGCAGGTGTTATATTTTTACTAACATAGTAAATGGCATAAGGAAATTGATTCTCTTTTTTTCCTAATACCTCTATGAGATTTGTGTTGAAAACATCTGTCAAGATGTGAAATGGAAGAGACCAATTTTCTCCCCTCAAAATTAGTGCCTTAGAAAACTTCTCTTTTCGTGTCTCGAAAACAGTTTGAAAATGACTGTCCTAAAAAAAAAATAGTATCCTTAATAAGCAATTTGAACAAAGGAGAAACTATTCTTGTAAAAGTTTCTATGAAGCATCTATAATAGCTTGCATGCCCTAAAAATCTTCTTACATCCCTTGGAGATATTGGAACTGGAAGCTTTGATATGACTTCAATTTTCATTGTATCAACTTGAATTCCTACACAAGATATGAAATGACCAATAACAATATCTTCATTCTGCAACATACGACTTTTTGCATCACTTAATGCAAGGTTAGTCTCTTGTCATCTTATTAAAATTTTATATAAATCCTCTAATTCTTCACTGATAGTATCACTATACACAAAAAAAACATTCATGTAAACTTAAAAACAATCATGGATCATATAAAAAAATAGCCAATAACTCTCTTTGGAACATAGTGGGAGCATTAAATATCCCAAAGGGAAACACTCTATAAGAAAATATTCCCCATGGACATGTAAGGTTTTTATTTCCATGATCATCAGGTGCAATTTGTATATGATTGTAACCACTAAATCCATCAAGAAAAGAGAAATACTTGTTTCCTGCTAACGTATCCAAAAACTTATCGATAAATGGGAGAGGGAAGTAATCCTTCAAAGTGGCTTTATTAAGTTCTCGAAAATCAATATAAATTTTCCACTTACCATTTATTTTTAGGCATTATAACAAGAGGTGAGACCCTTTGACTATCTGAGATTGAATAAACGAAATTGGCATCAAGTAATTTTTGTAGCTCTTTTTTAATGATTTATTTCAAAGGTGGGTTCATGCATATCTAGGGTTGTCAAATGGGACATACATTCTCCTGAATGTAAATATGGTGTGTACATGTGTCAAGATGAATGCCTTTCATGTCATGATAACTCCAAGAAAATGCATTAGTATGTTTTTTAAGCATCTTGACTACTTTATCCTGCTGAAGGTTGTTAAGTTTGGAATTAATGTATACAAATTTTCCTAGACTGATTTCAACAGGGATAATGCAAGATTATGATATGTCTATGGATGATGTAAAAATTTGTAGTGATGAAAAATAATTTATATCACAATTTTCTTGAAAATATGAACCCAAAATATGGTCAAATGGATAAGAACATGAATCAAAATATTGTAGAAAATCTGAATTAATAAGAAAATTGTGAATTTGATTTTCTTCAGTGTGTTCTTTAAATTGCAAAATTTGGTCTATTTCAAAAATGGGATGAATTTTTTCTTCATCACTATTAGTATTATCAAGCCATAAGGTATTTTCCATCTCATTAAAAGATTTGGCAGGAGCATAAAAATTACCTTTATTACTAAATCACCATGTGAGACAAGCACATTTTCAAACCGACAACCAATAAATGCATCTGCGGTGGCTAGCCATGGTATTCCTAGGATCAAGGGATTCCCTACTGAAGGAAATTTAGGATAAAAGACCATGAAATCAACAAGGTATTCCCAGGATTCCAAGTAGACAATTATATCATCCAACACACCTCAGGTTTAATCTTGGATCAATATGCTAATTCTAGGACTGTAGAGGAAGGTTGAGTAATTGTAATTGTTCCATGGTGTGATTAGTCACTATATTTATTGTTTCCCCTAAATTGATTAAAATGTTTGAAACAATAATACCATTGTTATGAACTAAAACAATTGGATTTCTAGGATCAACATATTTTTCTATGAAAATCTATCCTAGCATTAGATCTACTAATTTTCTAATGAATTGAATAGTTTTTGGTTCAATTTTCTTCCTTTTGGGATTTTTCAAGAAAATTTTCCTAAAATTCTTGGCATAAATGGGGATATATTTGATATCTTGTAGTAAAGGAACTTTGATGCAAACATTCTTCAATTCAATAATTAAATCAAATTTAGAGCGGACGATTGGCTTTTCGAAGCTTAACCTCTCTAGGTAGGGAAGTGAATTGGATGATTGGGTAGCTCTAAATTTCGAGAAGCTTTCATTATTTTGACATCATTTTTTATTTGATTAGAGGGATAATTTTAAGGATGGAAATTTATCTTAAAATGTAGAAACCTTGACGAATCTTACTAGTCCTTAATATGCAAACTGTAAATATTTGGCAATATTTTTGTAAAAATATTCAAATTTATAAGGATTTTATATAGTTTATATACAATTTGCGTTATTTTTTAGGTAAATTAATTTTATTCTATAGAATTTGGGTGAATCATTTTTAGAAAAAAATCAAAATTGACAAATCTTGTTTTAGGAAAAAGCATGGAAAATTAGCCCATGGGTGAAATTTAGCCCCTAAAATTTTCCCTAATTAGGATTTACCTCCTCTAATTCTTCTTCTTCAATGATTACAAGAGATATTTTATTTTTATCAAGCACCTTTCCTAATATTAAATCAATATCTTGTAGTTATACTAGAGTGATCAAATATGTGGGAAAGGGTTGTAACTCAGTGTTAAAAATAGACTGAGCGACTTTGTTGTTTGGGTTAGGGATTAGCTGGAAGTTAATTGAGTGGGTCTTGGAGGTTGAGTAGCTGGAAGTTGTGATTTTTCAGGCTATGAAAATTGAAATTGTTGACGTTGTGCAACTTGTTGGGGTTGTGATTGTGTAGGGTATGGATGTTGAAATTGTGAGGGATATGATTGTTGTGGTGGTGAGTGTGTGGGGTATGGTTATTTTGATTGCATATGGTAAGAATAATTAGGAATATTATTGTAGTTGTGTCCTTTCCATCCCTGTTACAAAGATGATTTTGGACTTGCTATTGAGGACATCCTTTCCAAGAAATAGTGGAATTCAAAAACTATGGTGGACATTGTTGACCAGAATAGTATGGAGTAAATTGAGATGTAGGATCCAAAGGTATACCCAATGCTCTCAGATGCCAAGGTGTTTTTGGTGAAAGTGTGCATGGTTTCTATGTTGCTTGATTCTCCCCTTGATAAACTACCTTAAGTTTAGGTAAAGAGGGACAATGATCCATTGAATGATCCCCTGCACAAATGACACAAATTTCAATGCTAATTAGAGGACAATCTCTTAATGGGTTTTTCTTCCTACATTGAGGGGAAAAAACAGAAAGAGTCGCATTATCATATTCCTTCTTTTAAAGTGTCTAATTTCAAACTAAGAGATCCAAGAATGCCAGTCTCAAAATATTCTAATGTATTTCCTAATTTATCCCTAGTCACACCACTTGTTGCAAATTTGGTAACTTTAGAAAAAGTGTCTCTAAACCTCTTACCAAATGTGGCTTGAATTTGGGAATACCTCCTACAAAGTTAACATATTTATGAAAAAGTTAGTTGTGAGACATCTCCAACTCCCATCAAATTAAGAAGACTAATAGATTCATCTAAAATTCCTCTAAAAAAGATGGTTCTAATAATATATGTATTAATTTGTTTTTCTTGCATCATTGGATATTGTACAAAAACATTTCAAAGTAATATTATATTATTTATTCTTCTTTGTGTGTTATTTTAAAAAATTGTTCTCTTAATTTTTTGGCTTTAAAATACTCTTGATACTTTTTAAGAAAATCCTACACATACCATCCCATGTTCAAATTGTGTTTCCTCCCAGCCCCATAAACAAGCACAATATTGACTCTTTTAGAGTGGAAGGAAACAATTTGATTTTTTGTGCGTCATTTGAACAATCATAACTATGGCACAATATATCAAACTAAAAATAAAAAGCATCGATATATTTTGTCACCATACCATGAAAATAAGGCAAAGATGATAGAGGGATGTTCTTCATTTTCACTATTGCAGTGGGATCCACAATCAGGAAACTAAAAGTTACCTCCTCCTCTGCATTTCCATGTACCTCACCTTGTGCATTTCTATGTACCTCACCTTCACCTTCTACCATATTTCTTCCTCCAAACATGATATACTTACTTTCTAGATCTGGAGATTCGGGGTCTATAATTGGATTGTACTCAACATATAATTCTGGTTGTTGATTTGTCTTTCATGTTACTGTTACTTTCACTATAGGGTTTGCTAGAAATACTATGGGCTCCAAGATTAGATTTGTTGTAGGTATTTTCCCTCTTGAGTTTCCTATCATAGGTATTATTTTTGTCACTGGAGTCTCTTCTGCTTGTCTTCCTCTTGTATATTTCCCTACCAAGTAGTTAGTATTTGAAGGGGTACTTTTGTCTGAAGTAACTAGAGTAATGGGAATTGCTCTACCCATTCCTATAAATATACCTCTATTGTCTCTTGCCTTATTCATACATCACTAACATAAATTTAGATGCAGTGAAATAGTCACTATAGTGAATGTGTTAGGTTGTTACACTACATACATTTTGTAGTGAGGTAATCTTTGTGTCTTCTCATTCACTAGTTCATCATATCTAGAATGCTAGCACATTTAAAAAAAAAAAAAATCACACGTAAGAAAACTCATGATCCCTTTTAGCATCTCCTCGACAACAACGTGAAAAATTTCAGACAATTTAATTATTTTAAATTATGTTACACTTATTTATCAATCTAGAAGTGTAATCTTATGCGATGATAACATTGTAGGTATAGAGTTATTGCATAAATGATATATAAACTAAGAAAGAGACTCTAAGTCCTAGTACTTCAAAACAAAAATAAACTTATAATGAAAATCATTCAAAGCATAAATTGACAATACTATACTATAGATATGTTTAATAATTGAATTGTTGGCTACAAAAATAATTTAATAAGCATGAATTATAGCCTTTCATTCATTGTTAAATTCCTAATGTTTTTTAATAAAATGTGAAGTAAATCTCGTCCTCAATCTTCAATAGAAATTGTTCTATGTAGGAAATTACACATAGATATAAGCAAAGGCATGTAAATGAAAGATATCAATTCTATAAACTTATAAATTAAATAATTATGAGAAACGCACAAACTAATTATAAAACTATGGA
>JZKD02S2414627.1:285336-317474 GCA_000966675.3 Picea glauca | reverse complement strand
AATTATACACAGAAATTTGCTCAAAACATCAGTGCCATAGGAATTCTATTAATGAAATCACAGGTTCAGACTAGCATTCATCGATTCGAGTTATCTCTTACAACAATCATCATTACCATCGCTCTATCGTCCAGACATATATTTAAACAAGAAAAGAGCACGGGTAGACCCTCAACAAATCCCTTTGCTTGCAGATATGGTAAGATAGTCATAACCAATAATTTTCAAATAAATATATGAACTTACATGGTTTTACACATTTTTTAAACTCATGTTAAAGATAGAACGCAAATCACAACTCACAATATTCTCATGACATAAAATGCATGAGAATATCATTCATTATTGAGCCAAAATCATGTTTCTTGCTGACTACTCTAATTTTGGAAGGAGTTTGACTATAGTTTTTACCAGATGATAGTGTCGGACTCGTCCACCCTGGATCTGATCTAAAATACATGGAACCATCTCAAGGCACCTAGAAGAAAAACCCATGTGGCGGATTTCTCAATCTGAGCACACAAGCATGCTAATCAACAAGAGTGGTTACCGGAACTGCATAGAAGTTACCGGATCTAAACTAACACAATCGTTGTTAGTAAAAAGTTAAATTTAATCCTTCTAATTCATCAAAAGCAATAGAGAATGGTTAATATTAACAACTAATACCCTCTTAATGTTGAAATGGCAGTTCCTTTGGAAAACACAAGAGAATATGGTGAAAAGGACAGTGAAGAGATGAAAAGAAGGGATAAAATGGTCAGAAAATAGTCTTCTAACGGTGAAAAAAAAAAATCAAAATGGAGGCCTAACAAATGTAATAATATTAGTGCAAATAATAAGAAATTGGTAATAATTTATAGTAGATTCCATCAAATTCATGCTATCATGAGAAATTTTTAGCTTGATTTGCTTTCACTGTGAACCCATTCACCAACAAACTACTCACACACTTGCACTTTCAACATCGAAAGGCTCACTCACCTACACCACATTTGGTTGCATGTGGCTCACCCACTTACACCTAGAATAAAATCACTCATGCACTCACCTATAACTCACATGGAACAAACATCCATAAATTTCACCTATTTTTAAGTATGCATACTAAAAATTATCCAATCATTTGTTTGTTTGTTTTTTTCTTTTAATCTTGTCAACCATAACAACCATTTGAAATCCTAGATACAGGAGTGAAACCTTAGCCACCATTTAAAACCCTCTTCATAGGAGTGAAACCTTAACCACCGTTTGAAACCATAACAAATGAGTTTAACCCCAAGTGAAACCTTAACCACCGTTTGAAACCATAACAAATGAGTTAAACCCTAACCAATGTATGAAGAAAAATAACCATCTTGATTCCATATTGAGTCTTAGTAATGGCATAGATTTGCAAATTGTAGTTGTCAAGAAACATTGTGTTCAATATAAAAAGTAGTTAGTCGAGGGAACTCTACTTTAATAAGAAATAACAAGACTTTTTCACTAAGAACATCAATTGATTTTTTTAGCTCATGTAAGTAAGTTCATAATGTGTAGGCTAGTAATGTTATGTTTATGATTGATTTCCATTTATGTAGTATAGGTAGGTTGTGAAGGATAACAATCAATTGATTGATTTTTTATTAAAAAAAAAATTGTATAGGTAAGATATAATATAACATTGATCAATTTAATGAGATAAGAAAAATTAATTGATTGAACAACTAGATATGCTATAAAATGGTCCTCACTACCTATCCATGTTTCCATTCATGATCTCATTCTCATCACATTCAGTGTCTTCTATATAAGCCATTGACCTATCAAATAAAAGGCTAGAACCATTGCCTCTCAAATTACAAAAATTACAAATCAATACTATTCATGGAAGATCGTTTTAGATAGTAGCTTCTTTGTACAATAGTATTTTATCCTAGCTTTCTTTTTATGAAGAAAGTATTATTTCACATTGATAGAAATTGATTAGTCTTTCTCTTTTTGCACTCATTGGAGTTGCTATGACTATTTCTATAGTGTCACTTATTTGGGGAGCTATATACAGTTGCAGTCTATATGAAGAATTATTTTCGTCAATGCTTGCTAAATGTCATCCATAGTAAAGTGTAGACGTTTATTATTGTTCTTGACCACAAAATTTCTAAGTTTGTTGTTATAAAATTATTAACCCAAATGAGTAGACCTCTATGATTTTTCTTCACTATAAAATTTAAAAACATATATATTATTCATATTTTTTATTCAAATCATAACTGAAAAAACATGCATCAAGTGCCCATGGTACATTACAAAAATTGGTCTTATTTAACCCACGTACCAAAGAGAGTACAAAGTGTTATCTACATGGCCACAACGTTTTCAAAAACATCACCTTATAAGTTTGAATATTAAAGCCACAATCATTCTAGTTTAAATTATCTAAATAGTATATTAGTTCCACACATTGATGCAATATATTAAATTTCTTTTTACATCATTATGTTCATAAAATGAAGAAACTATGATCCACCACCTATATCCTTGAAACTATATATCTTCATTGAGAATTGAGTGGAAATAGATTAAAAAATATATTCATCTCAAAATCCTATCACAATAGATTCTTCATATTGAAGTTTATTCCATTCTTTAGTTAAAGCATCCTCTTTGAAATTTATCTCCCTACAAATATGAAAGATGGACATATCAGTGAAAATACCTACAATATCCTTTAAATATACAATTAAATGTTTTGGAGAGACATCATATATGTTTTCGTCACCATTCATTCACTTTGTCACTAACATAGAGTATCCAAACAAAGTATCAACATCACTAGGTGCTCTTGTGATCCAGGTAGAAATTAGTAGCCACCCTCCTATTCCACTAGCTCAAAACACAGTTTCCATCTTGCTAGTTTTTCTATGGTTTTTTAGGCTCCTGAGCTTTTGTGACCATTTTGAGGCCCTAAACGATTTTATTTTGGCCCGGAAGCACCCAAAAGATAGTCGAAAGCATGTATTAGGCCATTAGAAATATGTACTCCTCGTCTAGACCTTTCCGATGGGCTACTGTGTGTGCCAAATGGTTATTGTATTCAAAATCAATGCCCCTAGGAAGTTGATGTATCAACTAAACACATCATGGCCCATAAACATATGGTTTTTCATCTTCTGACATTAGGGTTTTGGATGTTTAGGGATTTATTGTTGATGCTTTATCTTAAAAGGCATTTTCATCCTCATTGTAATTATCTTATTATGAATGTGTGTAGTTGTCACATCTCTTCTCAGAGATAATCTACCACCATTATAGCGAGTTCATTTCACTCTACATTTTTATTGTTCCTACATATTTCGTTCATTAATAGAAATTGAGTATTATTGTGTCTTTGTGTTTCTTTCATATTTATTTGTTTTATTTTTCTCCTCATAAATTTGGATTAGTTGTATTAGAGCGATCTTCTCTTTATATGTTTCTATATGCATGTCCCCAACAAGATCAGGGTATAAGTAGTTGGAACTCGAACTACTTGAGTCTCTAAAAGGCCATCCTCGCTTATCTAGATGGCCTCCCATGGAAAAAGAAAAGAGAGATGAGGGATAAGTAGATCATATTCATTTGTTGCTCGAGGAATCCCTCACATGACAGAGGGACACATTGATGGAACATTTTATCCAATTCCTTCGACGACTGTCGACAACAACAAACGCATCTTTGTCAAGCGACCACTTTGGAGGCACCACCCCTTTCAAGGTACAAGTTAGTTTTTATATTCTCATGTTTAAAGGTCTAATAGATGAAAATACTTTGGAAAAATGGATAAATTTTCTATAAGTTTATTTATTTTTCCACAATTTCTTTGATAGGGAAAAGATCATCTTTGCACTCCTTAAGGTTCCCCCCCATGTCAAAAATTGGTGGGAGACCTACTATGTGAAAAATTCCACAGAGGAGTCTGGAATGTTTGAGGATGAACCCACTTAGGACACTTTTATGGATGTTGTTAAGGAACAATATTATCATGTTGGAAACTATGATGACCTATACATGAGATGGACCACACTGCATCAGGAGAGGGACCAAACAATGTCGGAGTTCATGAATACCTTCCATACCTTGCACAAAAATATGGCTATCAAAGACTTCGAGTGGAATTGGGTTCTAAAATATTGTGGGGGTCTATATAGGTACATCCAAACATAAGTGGATTTTTTGGACATCTCGTCACTAGGATCCGCTTATCGATATGATGTCAAAATCGAGCAAAAATTTAAGCAGAGGAATAAGAGATATTTTGGATTTGTGAATGCATCACAATAGAATTAGGGAAAAGGAATCCCTAGCCTACACAACAAAGGAAAAATTAAGGTTGGACAACCTCAAGACAATCAACCTAAGATGCAAGCAAAGAAGGGTAATGGGAAGATGAAGAAATACACTAGGAAGTGATGTGATTTCCATAAAATCCCCTGGCACAACACTGATGAATGTCGCTCGAAGCAATCATTGGTGGATGAGATCAAAGCCTCATATTCATATCCAAGCTATGACTCTAATTCAGATCCATACAAGGGGAAGAAGATCATTGATGTAGAACTTAGCACTACAGTCACTACCACCTAGGTCCAAACAAACAAATCAGAAGAGCCAAATGAAGGTGAGTTTTTTTCACTCACAGATGTGGGTGAAGGGTGCTCTACTGAATTTCATTATTGATAGCGGAATCCAAAAGAACCTAATCTTACAATAGGTCATCAAGCGGTTGGGGTTTCTAACAACACCACATCCGCAACCATACAACATCATGTGGCTCAGCCAAGGACGAGATTGCCACATAACCCAATAGTGTCACCTTCCCTATGGTATCAATCCCTTCAAGGATGAGATATTGGGTGATGCTTCTCCACTTGAAGTTTGTGATGTTATTTTAGGCTAGCCATATATGTGGAAACATCATGCTATATATAAATCTAGACCTCGTAGTGTCATTGTTACTTTGGGCAGAGAATTGTACATGATACTAGAAGTAGCTCCAAACAAAGTTACCAACTTAACAAGAGCTCTCCAAAGTTCAGGTTTTTCAAAGGTCACATTTTTTACCCCCATTTCAAAAAATGGTGCTACTGGTAGAACCCCTTTTTCTACAGGGTGGTTAAAATTGTGATTGCTTGAAATCATTTCTATTTAGAACCAATATTATTGCATAAAATTGACCTTCAAATTGAAAATGATGCTAAAAGTAGCATCCTTCTTATTTTTGGAGTTAAAATTGCGATGTAATTGAAACAATGACTTAATTTAAATTCAATTTTTCACCACTTTTTCAATTAAGTCACAATTTTAACTCCAAAAATAAGAAGGGTGCTACAGGTAGTTGTTGGATAGTTGTTTTGGACCATTGGTTGTCATTTATGTCAACCCTTGGAGATTGATGTCAACTCTTGGAGAAGTATGGAATCCATAGAGATGTGGTTGAGATTGATTTTGAGTCAGTTTTCATTGATGAGTGGTTGATGTCAACTAATGTGATGGGTGTATTTGGAGAAGTCTCCAAAGTGGTCCCATTATGGTGTATCCCATAGTATGGTTAAGTATCATGTAGTTTGCCATGGAATTAGATCATGAAGGATAGAGTAAATGAAGTTCACTCACTCATGGATGGATACTCCTCATCATGCTATTTATGGTGATAGGTGGTACGCCATGTAGTTCGTTGCGATTGAGGAGATATGCCCTCTTGAAGATGGAAGCCCGGAAGTATGGTTAATAATCCCATAAATGGTTGCAACAAGAAGTTATTAGTTGACCCCAATATGAGGAAAAAGGGTAAAATAGTTGTAAACAAAAAGTTACAAGTCGGCCCTAAAGTTAAGTAAAGAAGTCACTTGGAAAAGTATAGATACAGATCAAGAGCCTCTCATTTTACACAAACAAGTTCATTGAATATATGTCTAAGTGAGAAAGTGATTTTTATCTAAGGTAACCAAGGAGATATAAGGCAAATTTTATACAAAATATGAAGTGAAGAAAGGAGAAATTCCAAGGGAGTATGAAGTCTTTTGAGGGTGTGTTCTAAGGTATGTTAATTACAGGTCATCTTACCATTTTTTCAAGAACTTTATTTATAGAATGATTTATATAGAAAAACTTAGAGGATATTAAGAATCCATATAAAAGTACCTGTAGTATAAATTTAAGCTTTTGGTTCATTCTATTTTCGGAGATACACTCTGTGGAAAATAGAATTTTTAGCTAGTCCTCAAAGTAGTCTCAAATAGGTGTTCCAGGTAAGACACTCATAAATTATTCATAGAGAATCCAAATTTAGTGAGACCAAATGGATTGGATAGAGTAAAGTACTTAGTATGTTTTGTATGACTTTTATATATTTTTCTTGGCATGCTTGACAAATCCGTTCTCTAGAATAAGCCAAAATTCAGCAAAGTCTGTCATTTTTTCTATAACTTGTTTTTTGGGATGTTCCAAGTAGTGAAACTTGAAGGAATTGCAAAGAATATATTGAATAATATTGGATAAAATTTTCAAAGATTTATTCATTACAGGTACAAATTTATTCTTGTTAAAATTTAGGGTTTTTGACTAATCCAAAAACTAGTTCCGTGACACAAAGGTAAAGATTGACAAAGATGGTATTCTCTTGTTTTTGAAGTTGAGGAAGGTCTGCAGGTTTGTTATCACATACACTGATTATGTTATCGAGTCACAAGTATGTTTATATGCATTTTTTTAGGGTTACATGTTGATAATGTTATGGTGCATGCTTGAGGCAAGTCTTTGGTATATAGTTGAGGCATTGGCACATGATTGAGGCACATATTACGTCCATGGTTGAGGCATAAAATTGGTATATGATCTTGGTTGTTTGGTAATTTGTTGAGGTCCACCATTGATGGTATTTTATTGATATATCCTATGGTACATAGTGTATGACATGATTGAGTGATACGGTATATGGTTGAGATACATTGTTGGTACATGGTATGGTACATGTGTTGATGTACATTATTGATGTACATGGTTGATACATGATATGGTACAGGATTGGTACTTGGTATGGTGTTGATGTACATGGTTGTCACATGGTATGGTACATGATTAGTTCTTGGTATGGTGTTGATGTACATGGTTGATGATTGAGGCATATGGTACAGGTTATGGTGCATGGTCGATGCACGTTTTGGTACAGGTGTTGGTGCATGGTTGATGCACTTTTTGTGGTACAGATTGTGGTATACAATTGATGCTTGGTATGGTACATGTTGATGGTTTGGTATATGCTTTGGTGCATGTTTGAGACACATATATTGTGATGGTATGTTGGTGATTTTGGTACATTCTTGGTAGAGGCATGTGTTGGTGATTTTGGACATCTAGTTGAGAGGTGTCCTTGGTATATGATCCATGTGAGAGGATCTAGTTGAGTATCAGTGAAAGTGACAGGTTAGACAAGTTGATGAGTAACATGTTGATGTGACAGGTTGATAGGGACAATTTGGATATAGTGACAGGTTGACAGGTTACATGTTAATGTGACAGTGGCAATGACAGTAGTAGAGATTGTGGTAGTGACAATTGGTCTACACTTATGTTTCGAGGAAGCGGGATGGGGCAAGAAAAAAGGTTGTATCCTCCTTCCATTTGGAGCCAGAGAATTATGGATTCAGAGCTTCCTTCAGGTTGGAGACTAAGAATCATGGAGTTGTAGCATCCTTCTGGTTGGAGCTAGAGAATTCAGGGAGTTGGAGCTTCCTTCAAGTTGAATCCTGAGAATCAGGGGGTTGTAGTTTCCTTCTGGATGGAGCCAGTTAATTCAGGGAGTTTTATCTTCCTTCAGGTTTCATACTATAAATAGGGGGTCATAGCCTCCTTCTAGTTGCAGTTGGAGAATTGGGAAGTTGGTGCTTCCAATGAATGTATTCTTTGATAAATAAGAAATCATTTTGTGGTTTTCTCCCATTTGGGTTTCCACGTAAATTATGGTGTATTGTGTACTTGATGTGATGTTGCTTATGTTTATATTCTCATGATACATTGAAGATATTTTGATCATATACTGGTGATATATTGTTGATTAAGTTGAATTTTATATATTGTGGTTAAAAGTGGTAAAGATACATATGTTTTTCCGGTACGAAATGAGACACTTTGAATAGGTTCATTACTCCGACTCAAAATAAAATTAGTCTGACATGAGCCATGTGAGCCCCAAGCAATTTACCAGACAAATTGATAATTTGGGAATTACCGGCCCACCAAGTAAAACTAATGGTTTCTTGATCACGACTAGCTAAAGATATAATTCCATTTAAGAGTGTTTCCATGGGGTACGAACTCCTTAGAGAATATAAGTTTTTCATGAGGCTGATCATAAGCCATCATCCAAGCATGAATACCTTCATTCAAGAGAATATTTTCTGCGGAGAAATTCTCAGATTCAGGATCTTCTCAGTATTCCAATAGTAGCATCACTTTTCGATTTGAGGGTCAATTTTTTGCAATCGTATTGGTTGTAAAGGAAATGATTTCAAGCAGGTCACAATTTTAACCACCGTGCAAAAAAGGGGTGCTAATAGTAGCACCATTGTTTGAAACAAGGGTCAATTTTGGTTTTTTTGACACAAAAACATGGGTTTTTTTCACTAGAGATATAATTTTTAGGTCAAAGTTCACATTAAGTTAGTAACTATATTTCCACC
Organism: Picea glauca; assembly: GCA_000966675.3. Classification (NCBI taxonomy): domain Eukaryota; kingdom Viridiplantae; phylum Streptophyta; class Pinopsida; order Pinales; family Pinaceae; genus Picea; species Picea glauca. The sequence continues at coordinate 308,772 of JZKD02S2414627.1, read as the reverse complement.
TACCGCAATTTCTTTGGTCTCAACTAAGTAGTGTAGGAATGTCATCTTCTAGACTAGGAAATTTGTCCCCTTCATGATTCTCTCTCAAGGTGAATGGAAAGTAGTGGCCACATCCATGGACTCCACATAGGGCTTCTCTACAAAGCGGAAGAAAGTGGAAAAAATCATGGAAGAATATTGAGACATATTCACCTTACCTACCAGGGTGCCTCTACACTATCAGGTCAAGCAGTCAATCAATCTAACCCCTGGCATGCCTTTACCTAATGGGTCTATATATAGATTCTCTCTCCTGGAAAATGAGGAAATCAAACATGAGATTCAAGAGCTACTACAAAAATAGAACACTCGACCAATATCCTCACCCTACAGAAGCCCAGTTGTTCTCATACGGAAGAAATATAGGGAATGGTGACTCTGTATTGATTATAAAGCTCTGAAGAAAATCATAGTCAGGAACGAGTACACAATTCCTCAAATTCAAGACCGTCATGACCAACTCAAGGGATCTAATTACTTTAGTAATATTTATCTAAAGTTCATCTACCACCAGGTCCCAATAGAATCAACTAATGTATGAAAGATTTCTTTCAATTCTAAAGAAGGTATTTTCAAGCGGTTGGTCATGCCCTTTGGGTTGAGGAATGCCCCAACAAATTTCATGAGGTTGATGGAAGACATATTGTGGACTTTCACCAATTCCTTTATGGTTGTATATCTAGATGATATCCTCATATTCAGTAAGAATTGATTTGACTACTTGCATCACATTAAATAGGTCCTAAACACCCTGTGACAACACAAGATATATGCCAAATTAGATAAATTCTCCTTCAGCATGAACGGGGTGCTATACCTTAGATACATTATAAATGAACATGGTGAGAATTTAGAACTATCCAAGATCCAATTCATTCATGATTGGCCATCCCTAACAACAAAAAATGAGCTTTGGAGTTTCTTGGGCCTTTCCAACTTCTATCGCAGATTCATGTTGGGTTTCTCTCATATTGTATGGCCCCTCATCCAGGTGACCAAGGGTGGTTTCCAAGCCCAGGTTTTGTGGGCCAAGTCAAAAAAATAATAATTTGATGATCTAAAACATCATCTATGTTCATCCCTAGTGCTCACCTTACCCTATCTATAACAACCTTTTGAAATTGAGACAGATGCTCCAAACTACATCGTTGGTGTCATTCTAGCTTAGCAAGATCATCTGGTGGCATATCACAGTGATACACTCTCACATTCCATCCGTAGGTACCCTGCCTATGAAAAAGAGATGTATTCTATTGTACAGGATTTCCACCAATGGAAGCATTACATTTTAGGGAAGGAGACAGTCATCCATACAGATCACAAGCCTCTTTAGTTCATGAAAACACAAGGAAAATTAAAGAATGAACACCATCAAAAGTGGTTCACATACTTGCAGCAGTTTCACCTCAACATTAAATATAAGAAAGGGAGCACCAATCATGTTGTTGACTACCTTGTTTGACCTCCAGTTGGATCACTAACCATGGTTCTCGACTCTTACAGGAATGAGACCTCAAGGTGGTCCTAAATCTATGAAAACAATCTTGAATTCGCTACGACCTACCATATGTTGGGAACAAAAATGACCTTTGTCGACATTCATCTTCAAGATGGACAATTATACCATCTGGGTCATTTTTTTGTTCCTTCAAGAAAGCATGTGAAGTTGATTTTGGAAGCCCACTATAGTTGGGTGGCAAGACACTTTGGCATGGAGAATACAATGGAAATACTATAGAAGTATTACTATTGGTGGAAGCTTCGATAGGATGTCAATAAGTATATTAAATATTGCATTCTATGCTCTATCTCCAAGCCAACCATTACGAAAAAAGGAATGTACATCCCTCTGCCTACTCTCAACAGGCTCAAAAAATCCATCTCGATGGACTACATGTTATTTATCCCCTCAACCAAGTATGGAAATGGTTGTGTATTCATGATTATTGATTGATTCTCTTAGATGGCCATTCTTACAGCTTGCAAGACGAGTATCACAACTGAGGCCATTGCCAATCTCTTCTTTGAGCTAGTGTGTGTGCACTTTGGACTACCACATACCATCATATCATATCGAGACAATATGTTCTTGAGTACATTATGGTTAAGACCCTAGTCACTTTTGGACACGGAGCTCACCAAATACACTTCCTTCCACCCCCAAACTGATGGAAAGAAATAGGTCATCAATAGGATGATCGTGCATATCTTGTGAATTACAACTCCAAGCATCCACACACATGGGATGAGATCCTTCCTTATGTTCAACACAATTAAAATAGATCGCTCCATAACTCGAACGACTACAACCCTTTTAAGGTGGGCCTGGGATTTCAACCATTGGGACCCATTGATGTAGCATTGCCCCTTGCATCCCCACAGGAAGAATATTCCCATGCTTAATATCAGGCATACAAAGCCACCAAATTCATTGAGCGGATCCAACACATCCTCCAACAAGTCCATGCTATTTTATAGAAATCCAATGCTAAGTACAAACAATGCCATGATCAACACCAAGTTCCAAACAAGTTTCAGGTGGGAGACAAGGTTTGATTGCATTTCCATAATGAAAAACTTATAGTACTGTTGACGGGAAAAATTGACCGTCTGTCAACTGGGAGAGTGGATCTGGTCCGGGGTTGTCTAAATAACCCAAGTTGTTTGGGATAACCCACCCTGACAGGTTTAGCGGCTCTATTAGCCAATCTAAGTCCTAAGGAAACAAAAGAAAACTACTCTAAATTAACTAATCTAACTAAAAAATGACTATTAAAACAAACTAATAAACTAATCTAACTATAATATATACAATCTACAATCTAATACTATGTTAACTCTAAGAAATTAAATATCTAACTACTAACAAAAATAAATCTTATTAATAAATGTACAATATTTACAATTTACAGATTTGAATGAAAACCTGAAAAACTCATTTGTATTCTGTCCTGAGACGGTGAGAGCTATTGTTTTTTTATTTTTACGATTTTATGAAAAAGAAATAAAATAAAAAACTATCTAAACTAAACAACTAAGATACTAACTCTAACTACAAATCTAAACTACACATATATCTAACTAAACTACCTAAATTTTACTTACAAATTAACTATCAAATAAATAATAAACTGACCTAAAGAAACGCTCCAGGTTTGTCCTGTATGTAATGAATGTTTTAGCTGATCAGAGGGAGGAAACCTGCACCGAATTATCCACGAGCTTCTCATAAACTAGAAGCAACTATGCTCTACAAATATAATTACAGGACAAACAAAACATATAAATTTACAGCAACCTTATGATTTATAAATCTTCACAGTTAGATAAATCTGTATGCAAAGACCTATACAAAATGATTCAATTAACGAAGAAGAGAAATCTGTGATTCATTAACTGAAACAAAGCGATTGTTGTACTTTAAAAATAATGAAAAAGCTCAGATATGGATAGCACATTAATCAAATCATATCATCTTGCAATAGATTATGATAGCTAAAGTAGTCTATAATCAACTACAAATTGATATCCATAAAAATTGAAACAAAAGTTTGATATATTGAAAGCGAAAGTTGTTACAAGACATCAACTCTCATCTTAGTTTGTATCATAAATCCATAGCCTGGTTCTCCCACAATTGAGGATGCTCCTTATTACAAAAAATAATAAGTATTTAAAGACCTCCCACAGGGTAAAACATCCATGTGGAAGTTATCAAAACTGTTTACACAAATCTGGGAAAATATCCCAAGTCTCTATCTCTAACTCAAACTAACAACTTAAAAATAAAAACTACATCACACAAAATATCTCCTATATTGTCACAACATGCCCAAATTGACCATTGCAATTTGTATGTACCTGAACAAGGACAAAAATAGACAATATTAGAGGATATTTTATTAATAAAATTAACAAAAATCTAATCTCTAAGACTAGCTACAGAATCTTACGATTCTGTAGCTGGTCTAAATTAGACACAAAATCGTATTAAAATCAATTCAAATATTTAAAGAATTAAATTCAAACTATTGAAAGATATTTTCTTACTAAAAGCATCATCCAAATCGACACTTGTATGCAAATTGAATGAACTAAATCGTATTCAACCAAATGATAACAGAGATGGTTACACTCTCTTTAATTCGTTATCACTAATTCGGGTTAACAAAATCGTATGGAATAACTCAACAACAATGAAATTGTTTTCATAACCAATTAAAATCAACACAAATAATTGTTTCAGCTATCCACAAGATCATTGTTGTATCCAAACGAAACCAACAGGATCGTTTTCAAATTGATATAATTGTATTAAATATAAACGATCATGCTAATCGTGGTATGCAATAATCACTTGCAAAATCAAATAGGAACGAATCAAAACGGTTTGGGGCTGGCAGAATCGTTATGAGTCAACACTGTTTCCATTATTTTTGTGAATAGATCTTCGACATAGGCTAAATGAGAATATCAATTCCATACAAAATAGAGTCATTTTTGCCAAATCGGAGTCGGACAGAGTTGTATTCCTTATTTAAAAGATTACATCATATTTATTAAACCAATCATTAATAATGACGCATAACATATCTAAAGGATCATAACAATTCAAGTTCACGAAATCATTCCAAAATCACACCATAAAAGATAAATCAGAGCCGATATGACCTAACCAAATCAAAACATAGTCATGCTCTGATTTTAGCATAAAAATCTCCTGTACAGGTCAGATGCAAACAAAATCCAAGTGAAAGCAAACTTCATTGATCACATTAATTCAAACTAACAGAAATTTTCTAAAGCGAATTACACCAAGTCAAAACCAATCGATCGCTTCTACTAGGCTGGGCACGACAAAATCGCATACCAAAATCATAACCATATTCGACTTTATAACCATTTTGATAATCAAACCATGACAAAATTATTTACGAATAATAAAAAGACTTATCAAAACTCAAAAATCAATTGATTATATTAATCCAAGCAATTGATAAAACAAAATTGATATCGAAATTCATACCTGGATAATGAGCAGACAACTTGGTCATGATAGTTTGGAATTGACAAAGGTTGTCGTTGATTCGACATTCCTAAAAATGATCGAACCAGTGGTTTTTTGCTTCTTGTCATTAGCTTGTAGCTTGTCCTTTTCATTTGTCAACACTGTAACTTGGTTTTCTAATGATTTGATTTTCGACTGTAATAAGGGAACGTCGATATAGTAGTGTTCCAGCCACACATTACATTGGTTACAAGACGACTACCCGAGCTTCGAAATTGCAGGTGAGGGTTTGTTTAAATCACTCAGGGTTTCATTAGGTAGCTTGATCCCTGGGTAGCTAGGATTGTTCTTTAGGCACGGGGGAAAATTAGAAACAAAGTCATAGGGTGGCTTGGAGCACAGACCATGGGAGTAAGGGTACTCACTAGCCAGGAAGCGCTCGATATCAGATTCTAAGTATTCACTGAGGACTATGGGTTTTTGGTCAACACTAGGTTTAGGTTTATTCCGGGCAAGTCTCGATATAAGTCGAGCATTATTTTTACCTTTTCCATCGACAGTAGGGTTACCCTTGACCTTCTTGCTCACAGTGTTTTTAACAACCTCAAACTTATCTGTTATAATGTCGGGTAGTTCGATATCAGGGAAGACCGAGGGTTTGAGAGAGGGGAGAAGGGCATGGAAGAGCACCGGTGGCCCGACCTTGGTCTCAGTAACCACAAAATTATTGATTTGGATAGACTCTGAATCAACAAAACCATTCTGAGAGATAAAAGCTTGTCAATTATCACCGTGGAGGTTTAAATGATGAACGACGATGAGTCTGATCAAGCCATGGTGAAACAAGCTACTATCAGCTTTCTCTCGTTTGAACCTCTTGGCCATTTTGTAAAGACTACGTTGGAAATAAAATGTCATGTTCAACAGATAACCCATGAAATTCATTAACAGTCGAAGGTGATAAAGAAAAACCAATCCATACCGACCCTCACAGGTCACAAATTATTTAACCACTATCAAAAGATCATGCCACCTTGGTTTAAGTGTGGAAATCGCCATACCTTTGTCACAAGATGTGATCTTTCGTGATACGAACAGTAATGGCCATGGCACCTCATCAACTTTAGAGTTTTTAAACCATCGCTGGCCTGTGGCTGCTAATCTTGTGGCAGAGCTAATGAAGTCTTCAATGATTTCAAGCTGAATTTCACCTACTTTGGCCCTACACCCATAAAAGGTAAGGGCGAATTGTTGTGCAACAAACAAATTAAAACCCTCGAACCTCTGTACAAACGTGAGCCAACCATTATCTTGTAAATATTTCTGGGCGTTATCGAACAGTAGCAGGGCTTGACTACCATTCGGCTCTATTCGCACCACCGGTGCCATAGAGAAGAGCACACGGTAAGTGATGTGAGCAAGCCAGGGTTTGAATGCAGCCTATGCATGGGAAGAACACTCAAAGGCTTACCCGATGCTAGCAGAGGTGAAACAGGGATAGGGGTAAGCATTAATGACATATCGTGCGAAGGGGGTGGAGTTGGTTCATACATGCACGACAGTCATATCTACAGTACAACCGTCGATGCAAATAGTCGTTCAACCCATTATTGTATAGGTTAACAATTATGCCACTCACTCGATGAATGAAATCAATGGTAAGTGTAATAATCATTCGCGCGAGCAATAGTTATGCCATAGTTTTAAAACCAAACACATGAATCGAAACCAATACCAAGTGTTGTATGAAACGATTCACATCAAGGGTTTAACTAATGTGCCAAGTGAATTGATCAAATAACATGTAAATCCAATCACCAATGCATCACAAATTCAATCACTCATGAAATGAAATAACATAATCAATCAAAGAATGTCAAATGAGTATAGATCAAAAGGTCTTGCCAACTTTATAATGATAAGTAAAATGTAAACGCAATAGGCATATTGACAAGAATAATAATGACAATTCAGTGATGAGTTTAATGCAACTTCAAAAACCAAGTTTTCACGCTTGCAGTCGTGAAAACAAGAATGAAGGTAAATGTGCAAATAGCGCAAAAAAAAAGTGTCATTTTATTTGAGAATTGCGACGAAAAATTAAGGTTTGCAAAACACTGGTGTAGGTAGCTTATAAGGGCAGTAGAAAAATGTAAATTAGCTGCCAACAACGGCGACACACTGGTAGAAGCAGTTATCTCTGCCAAAAGAACAAATTTGTATTAGGATAACGAGAAAAATTCTAACTCAAAAATAACAACCAGAAAATCGTGTAAACATCATCATTAACCAAATATTCCAGCAGTGTTTAAGGATGAAAACTGATAACAGTCTTAAGATGAGCGAGTTGCGATATTAAAGATAAAATCTCCAATACTGTTGACAGAGACACTATTGTCATCAGGCCTCCATAGCCTCGACAGGGTTGCCATTTAACCTACTCTGATATCTGTATCCTACCAAAAAGTTCTAGATCAGAATAAAGGACATTTTATGGTTAGGAGGTTTCTTATTTGCAAATTTCCATATACCTGACATTGCTTCTCTACCAGCGGGCCTATTCAGTACCCTGACGAAGTTGTCTTGGCGTCATGCATGCATTTACCCGCTGCCAGCAGACCTGTTCAGCATCCCGACGGGTTTACAAGCACTTCTCACAGCTCTTTTATTGTTTTATTTTATTTTATATAGTTGAGCGGGGTGACGCTGGAAAATTATGATATTTTAACATATTTTTTCATACCTCAGCAGAATGTTTTAGAACTGTCATTTATTAAAATCCAGAGATGTTTCATTTACATAAGCAACTTTTTAAGGCAGGGAGACATCTTTCTGAGTCATTCGCTTAAGGAATAGGGACAGCGTAAAGAGATAATGGATGATCCTAGCAAGCTTATGTTAGAGATTGAAATCAGTTAACTTCTTTCAAATGAAAAACTTTTTCCAATCACATATGTAAATTTCAAAAGTATACCATTGATGTTTATACAATTTTCTTAGCAGTTATTTCAATGAAGGAATTTTGTGTTTTCTTTGTCTGAATAGCTCAATATACAGGTATGTGTATTTCCAAAAACAAAAATGATAAGCACACAAGAAAATATCAAAACCAAAACAGCCAAAAGAAAAGAAAACAAAACCAAAATATGTACATAATATACAAGGAGTTGTCATCAAGCAAAGTATATTTTCAAGGCTTGGCCTTTCACCAGATAGGTGTCAGGTTGCCCTTCAAGATTCTACAATCAGAAAGAACTGGGACCCAACTACTTAGCAACTAAAAACGGTCCAAGCCATAAGTTTTGAAATTTCGTGTTCTCTCCCTCTCCCTCATGCAGTTTTTCCCATTTCAAGATAAGATCACCTACTTCGAAATTTCTATCAAAAGTAGAATTAGAATCGAACCAGCTTTTAACCAATAGTTGATGTTGATCTAACTTACGTTTAGCTTGGGTTCTTACCTCTTCTAGCTTCATCAAAGCGTTAATTCGGTTTTCCAAAGGGAGACAATAACTTTCTTGGATTTTATGTGATAGCTGAAGCGAAGGAAGAAGAATGTGTGGTGGAAAAATTGCTTCTCTGTCGTAAACGAGAAAAAAGGGGGAGTTACCTACAGCATCTTTTGGCGTTACCCTATCATCCCACAGCGCATTTAACAGTGCATTGTGCAAATTTTTGTGATTTTCAGCCACTGTTCTCTTGATGATTTTAATCAAGTTCTTGTTTGTTTATTTTGCCAATCCGTTGCCCTAAGGGTAATAGCTAGCAAAATACTTCAATTTAATTCCTTTTTCCAAAGATAACTCACTCATCTCAAGAGAGGAAAGGTAAGAATCGTTATCGAATACTAAACAGTCGGGGATACCAAAATGAGTTATAATATTTGAATTTAGAAAGGAAATTACCTGACTGGTGTTGACAGTTCTTAATGCGGCAGCTCTAGACCATCGGGTAAAGTAATCTATCATTTCAAAATAAACTTGTGTTGTTTTGAGGATGGGGGGTTGATTGGACCTATGATATCAAGGCCCCATTTCTGAAAAGGAGAGTCTACTGAAACGGGTTGCAAAGGAAAGGATGGTTTTTGTAACCGCCATGATGCTTTTTGACAAATAGTACATTTACGAAACAAGGCATGGGCGTCTCTAAAAAGCGTGGGCCTGTAATAATCGGCTCTTAAAACTTTATGGGCGTTGGTGTCACCACCAAAATGACCACCAGCTTCTCCTGCATGCAATTCCAGCAAGACTTTTTCTGCTTCATCTTTTTCAAGACAACGCATCAGTACGCCATCAAAACTTTGAAGAAATAGGATACCATTACCCAAATGAAAGGAGGCAGACTTTATTCTCAACTCTCTTCTTTTAGAGGGATCCAGGTGATGGGGTGTTGACCCATGTTCAAGACAGAATCTTATATCGTCATACCAAGGATTGACATGGTTTTGTGCGCAACGGATTAGATTTTGATCGGGTTGTCCTAGGTTTGACGTATCGCTTTCTTCTTGTTGTCCTACTGTGGAATCAGCAACTAACTTGCATAACCCTTGGACTCTCACTATCTGAGCTGGGGTAATTTCTAAGTCGTACTCCTGCCAAGAGGTGACCCATTTAGCCCTCTTTTCTCCTAGTTCCTTCTGCACTAATAGGTTTCTGACGGCTGAGTAGGCGACAATAACTTCCATCCTTAACTTCAAAAGATAGGATCAGAAATTCTTGATTGCTTTGAAAAAAACATAGGCTTGTCGATATACCACTAGGTAGTTAAGTTCAGTGCCTTTGAAATAAGAGATCATAAAGTCAATGGGTACTTCATTGTTTTTGGTGTTCTTTTGAGTTAGGACGACGGCATAGGAACGGTCAAAAGGAAAAGTGTAGAGTGTGAAGTCTTGAGAAAAATCGAGGCTCGTGAGAGACGGAGCGTCTATTATGGCCTTCTTTATTGCATTAAAAGTTTGATTATCTAGGGGTTCCCAGTGATATTGGGTGTCTTTCTTAATTAGGTTTTGCAAAGGTCTGACCATTTCAGAGAAGCTAGAGATAAATCTTCTCACAAAGTTAATCTGGCCTAAGAAAGACTGCATAGATTTTTTGGATGTAGGAGGGGGAAGTTTCGTGATGACTTGAGTTCTTTCGGGGTCGATAATCATCCCTTCGCTTGACACAATGAATCCCAAGAGTTTACCCTATTCTACTGCAAAGATGGATTTTTTGGGATTCAAGGAGATGTTGTATTTACGACATCATTGTAGAACGGCTCGTAAGTGAGCTAGATGATCGGTTTTGTTTTTAGAAAATACGGTAACATCATCTAAGTAAACTACAATGGACTGATTGATTAAGCCTCGGAAATCAATGTCCATTGCTCTTTGGAAAGTGGCACCAGCATTAATCAATCCAAAGGGCATTTTTCGATAAGCATAAGTGCCCCACGGGGTATGGAAGGTAATTTTAAGTTGGTCTGGTGGAGACATCAGGACTTGGTTGTACCCCGAGAAACCATCCACTAAGGATAGCCTCTCAGAACTAGATACTTGTTGAAGGATCTGTTCCATGGGTGGGACAGGATAGTTGTCTTTATCAGACGCTCTATTAAGGTTTCAGAAATCGTCGCAGTGTCAGATTTCCCCACTTTTCTTCCTGACTGGGACAAGGTTAGAAACCCATTGAGTGTGCCTAATAGGAAAAATTATCTTAGCATTTAGGAGCTTATTCAATTCTTTTTGAACGGTCGGTTCAATCTTAGGGTGCATTTTTCTCAATTTTTGTTGAAAGGGTAAGGTTTGGGGTTTCATAGGGATGACATGTATGATGTTAGGGTCAAAAGTTTTAAGGTCATCATATGTCCATGCAAAGACATCCTTAAATTCTGTGAACAATTTAATAAATGCAACTTTTTCTTGTTCAGAACATACTACCCCTAGATTAATGCACTGTGGATTGTCGCTAGTTCTTAAGTTTACTTTTTCATAAGATAACGAGGAACTATTGGTTTTACAATTGACCGATTTTTTGAATTTATCTTGAAGATCATAAAATTTCTCTAATCTAACTACAGATTTAGGGATCAATTTTATCATGCCTGATGAAGATTCAGGAGTTCTCAGATCTGTTATTACCGTGAAATCGTGCAAATTGTCGTCGCGTGTGTGTTCGTCTATCACCACGCCTTGAAAAGTTTTTCCATGTGCAGAAATTTAATAATATGTTGATTGGCGTCAAAGACTCTCCAACTCGTGATGTTGTCGGGAACGGATGGCCTGAACAACAGCTCAACGGAGAATGCGTCTGGGGACAAGCCTTCTGTAGGAAGGAGTTTAGAGGCTACATTAGCTAATAAATCTGCTTCAACATTATTCAATCTAGGAATATAATTTATATTGAAAGAAGAAAATTTATTCATTAAATTCCATACCTTGGATTGGTAGCTTTTAAGATGCGAAGACAGACAGTGGATAGAATCTCTTACCTGTCTAACCACTATTTCGGAGTCGCAAAAGACAGTCGAATTTTGAATGTTCATATCTTAATATTTTCTGAGACCTTGCAGTAAAGCCTCATATTCTGCAATGTTGTTAATACACTCAAATTCTATCCTACATGCAATCAATGTTTTGTTACCTGCCGAATCAATAATAACACAGCCTACGCTAGCTCCTTCTTTGGACTTTGACCCGTCAAAATAAAGAGACCAAATTTGATTTCCATCGGGTGCATGAGACCGTTGCGTAGAAGTTGTTGGCTGCACATATGCTACAATCTCGGACTGTTGTTCTGGATTGGTGATAGCTGAAGCCTCGGCCATGAAATTGTTGAAAAAGGTGTCCATCCCTTGTGCTTCGGGTGAATCCGCAGAAGGTATAAATGGTTCGTTGGGATCATTCAAATCTGTGACCATGAACTTAAGGTAGCGCTCAGGATTCACCTTGATCTTGTTGGGCTTGCCATTCTCTGGAAGCCATAGATGCGACCAATCTGTCGCGAAATCGCCATGTAGCAGCTCCGACTAGTCCCTGCTTAAAAACAGACCATACACTTCTAGAATATCCACAACAATAATATCAATGACTTGGTGAACCTTGGGGTTAGACGATAATCTTATAAGCACATTCTTTAGTTCGCCTATAAATTTAACATTGGTCCGATCAAGTTGTATGATTTTTAAGGTGGAGGGTTCAACTTCAGCGTTAATCTTCTGGAATACAGACCATGGCATCACATTGGATGATGCTCCTGAGTCTACCATACAATTGTGCATGTTTCTATTAAATATTTCGAAAGTTAACAAAAAAGGAGGTATATTTTTGCGAATAATAAGAGTGGTATCTTGTGGCTTTTTACTCGCAATTTCTAAAGCTACTTTATCTACATTATTTACATTATTTACATTATTTACATTACTTACATTACTTACAGGAAGGCTTCCTTTATCTTGTGGATCAGGATTGTTTTTAGTGGAAGTCTTCTGAGGAACTTTGTTCTGCACAACCTTGTTATCACTTGAATTACCATTTTTTCCATTCTCTGAGATATTCTGTAACATTTTTTGTAGCAGAAATGGAAATTTCAATAACTCATAAACAGAAATGTTTTCCCTTAAATTTTTAAGATCTTCAACTAAATCATAATCTAATTTGGGGTTTACATGACTTTGTTTAGTCTCAGTTGGTTTAGATTGCTTTGGAGGTAAAGTTGTAGTGTTTTCGGAAGAAGGTTTGTTTGTTGTCTTACTCATGGTATTATATGCATGTATTGTCTCGAAGTTAGCTTGAAAGATGCTATCTGAGAAGTGTCCAAAAATGTTCGGAGAAGACTCCTCTTCTTGAACTGTCTCTTGTTCAACTACCTCCTCGGGTATCTCAGGAGGCATCAAGCTATCTTGAGCTTCTAGAATTGTTTGAAGGGCGCATTGCAAAATTTCTAGATTAAGGCCTTCGGTGGTTGGATTAGGTCGGTTCGTAGGAAAAGGCTTCTAGAACGGGGGTTTGTAAGGCCCTTTGCTCAAGGAAGCTTCTTCAGTCATCCTTTTTAAGTCTATAACTTTATTTGACAGTTTTTGAACAACTTTAGTTAAGTTTTCTAAATCAGAGCTATCAGGTTGTGTTTTACTTTGAGTAGGTCTGGGGAGGATTTCGATCTTCTTTTTGGAAGAATAACTAGTCTCTGTTTCGTTACTAGTAGAGTCTTTAAGACTAATTATATCTTTTTCAATCTGGTTGGCCTCCTCTAAGGATTCTAGCAACGTGGCTTTCTTAGATCGTTTAACCCTAAATAGCTATACTTTGATATAAAGCTTTAGTGTAGTATGCTATTATAAGATTCTCGACAGGCATGGAATCCATAGGGATTCGATTTTTAAGTGTTAAGAATCTTTGATTAAAGTCTCTAACTTTTTCTTTTGGGTTCATTCTTAATCTAGAAAGGTCTATGACTAGGACTTTCAGAGGCTTACCGTCTCCGAACTTTTCCAAAAAGCATGACTCAAACTTTTCCCAAGACATGATGGTATGGGGTTGTTGGGAAAAGTACCATGTAGATGCATTTCCCTCGAAAGTATAGGGGAACAACCTACAGACAATGTCTTCATGTTCGACATTGCAGAGTCTTATGGATAACATAATCTTTTTAATGTGATCTTCAACGATCTATTTCGAGTCAGGGTCAAACTTGGGAAGCCATTTCTCCAGATGTTTAGGTAAGGGATGTTGAGCTCTAGGTATAGCTATGGCATCCTAATCAAGCCAAGGTCTAGCAGGGTTTTTTTAGTTTTCCATTGGTGTAGTCAGTGTGAAAGGCTGAGAAAGGGAACTGAATTCGTCAGAGGAACCTCCTCCAGAAGAGGAAGGAGATGATGGAGGTGGTGAAGGAGGTATTCCAGATCCTCCTGCAGCAGGAGTGAGGATTGGATCTGTAGGATTCACAGTGAGGTTAGTGCCTCCTAATTGCTCTCTGATATCAGAGAAATCCAAAGGTTGGTCCAACAGACGGTTTGGTTGCCTCAAACGGGCTAAGGAACTATGAGTTCTTATAAGAGATTGACGGACAATCTCTTGTATATCACCACCTGTAGGATTAGGGGTTACTGGTTCAACTGTGATCCGTGGATCGTCGGTTGATGTGGATGTTGTTTGAATGGGAATATTATCGTTTGAATGGATTCTAGTCACTATAGGTGAGCGATTAGGTGGTGGAGGATTCTTACGACCGCCTCGTGCCATTAATTAAATTCAGGCCCTCCTTCTAGCATCATTTTTTGACGGGCAAAATTGACCGTCCGTCAACTGGGAGAGTGGATACGGTCCGAGGTTGTCTAAATAACCCAAGCTGTTTGGGATAACCCACCCTGACGGGTTTAGCGGCTCTGTTAGCCGATCTAAGTCCTAAGGAAACAAAAGAAAACTACTCTAAATTAACTAATCTAACTAAAAAATGACTATTAAAACAAACTAATAAACTAATCTAAATATTATATATACAATCTACAATCTAATACTATGCTAACTCTAAGAAATTAAATATCTAACTACTAACATAAATAAATCTTATTCATAAATGTACAATATTTACAATTTACAGATTTGAATGAAAACCTGAAAAACTCATTTGTATTCTGTCCTAAGACGGCGAGAGCTATTGTTTTTTTATCTTTACGATTTTATGAAAAAGAAATAAAATAAAAAACTATCTAAACTAAACAACTAAGATACTAACTCTAACTAGAAATCTAAACTACACATATATCTAAATAAACTACTTAAATTTTACTAACAAATTAACTATCAAATAAATAACAAACTGACCTGAAGAAACGCTCCAGGTTTGTCCCGTATGTAATGATTGTTTTAGCTGATCGGAGGGAGGAAACCCACACTGAATTATCCACGAGCTTCTCGTAAAATAGAAGCAACTGTGCTTTACAAATATAATTACATGACAAACAAAACATAAAAATTTACAGGAACCTTATGAATTATAAATCTTCACAATTAGATAAATCTGTATGCAAATACCTATACAAAATGATTCAATTAACGAAGAAGAGAAATATGTGATTCATTAACTAAAACAAAGCGATTGTTGTACTTTAAAAGTAATGAAAGAGATCATATATGGATAGCACATTAATCAAATCATATCATCCTGCAATAGATTATGATAGCTAAAGTAGTCTATAATCAACTACAAACTGATATCCATAAAACTTGAAACAAAAGTTTGATATATTGAAAGAGAAATCTATTACAAGACATCAACTCTTGTCTATGTTTGTATCATAAATCCATAGCCTAGTTCTCCCACAAGTGAGGATGCTCCTTATTACAAAAAATCATAAGTATTTAAAGACTTCCCTCAGGGTAAAACATCCCCGTGGAAGTTATCAAAACTGTTTACACAAATTTGAGAAAATATCCCAAGTTTCTATCTCTAACTCAAACTAACAACTTAAAAATAAAAACTACATCACACAAAATATCTCCTATATTGTCACAACATGCCCAAATTGACCATTGCAATTCTTATGTACCTGAACAAGGACAAAAATAGACAATATTAGAGGATATTTTATTAATAAAATAAACAAAAATCTAATCTCTAAGACTAGCTACAGAATCTTACGATTCTGTAGCTGGTTTAAATCAAACACAGAATCGTATTAAAATCAATTCAAATCTTTAAAGAATTAAATTCAAACTATTGAAAGATATTTTCTTACTAAAATCATCATCCAAATCGACAGTTGTATGCAAATTGAACGAACTAAATCGTATTCAACCAAATGATAACAAAGATGGTTACACTCTCTTTAATTCGTTATCACTAATTCGGGTTAACATAATCGTATGGAATAACCCAACATCAATGAAATCGTTTTCATAACCAATTGAAATCAACACAAATAGTTGCTTCAGCTATCCACAAGATCATTGTTGTATCCAAACAAAACCAACAGGATCGTTTTCAAATTGATATAACTTTATTAAATATAAACGATCATGCTAATCGTGGCATGCAATAATCACTTGCAAAATCAAATAGGAACGAATCAAAACGGTTTGGGGCTGGCAGAATCGTTATGAGTCCACACTGTTTCCATGATTTTTGCGAATAGATCTTCGACACAGGCTAAATGAGAATATCGATTCCATAAAAAACAGAGTCGTTTTTGCCACATCGGAGTCGGACAGAGTTGTATTCCTGATTTAAAAGATTACATCATATGTATTAAACCAATCATTAATAATGACGCATAACATATCTAAAGGATCATAACAATTTAAGTTCACGAAATCGTTCCAAAATCACACCATAAAAGATAAATCAGAGCCGTTATGATCTAACCACAACAAAATCATACCAAATCATAACATAGTTGTGCTCTGATTTTAGCATAAAAATCTCCTGTACAGGTCAGATGCAAACAAAATCCAAGCGAAAGAAAACTTCATTGATCACATTAATTCAAGCTAACAGAAATTTTCTAAAGCGAATTACACCAAGTCAAAACCAATCAATCGCTTCTACTAGGCTGGGAATGACAAAATCGCATACCAAAATCATAACCATATTCAACTTTATAACCGTTTTGATAATCAAACCATGACAAAATTATTTTCGAATAATAAATAGAGTTATCAAAACTCAAAAACCAATTCATTATATTAATCCAAGCAATTGATAAAACGAAATTGATATCAAAATTCATACCTAGATAATGAGCAGACAACTTGGTCATGATAGTTTGGAATTGACAAAGGTTGTCGCCGATTCAACATTCCTAAAAACGATCGAACCAGTGGTTTTCTACTTCTTGTCATTAGCTTGAAGCTTGTCCTTTTCATTTGTCAACACTATAACTTGGTTTTCCAATGATTTTATTTTCGACTGTAATAAGGGAACGTCGGTATAGTAGCGTTCCAACCACACATTACATTGGTTACAAGACGACTACCCGAGCTTCGAAATTGCAGGTGAGGGTTTGTTCAAATCACCGAGGGTTTCATTAGGTAGCTTGATCCCTGGGTAGCTAGGATTGTTCTTTAGGCACGGGGGAAAATTAGAAATGAATTCATAGGGTGGCTTGGAGCATAGACCATGGGAGTAAGGGTACTCACTAGCCAGGAAGCGCTCGATACTAGAGTTTGATTCTTCACTGAGGACTATGGGTTTTTTATCAACACTAGGTTTAGGTTTATTCCGGGCAAGTCTGGATATAAGTCGAGCATTCTTTTTACCTTTGTCGTCGACAGTAGGGTTACCCTTGACCTTCTTGCTCACAGGCTTTTTAACAGCCTCAACCTTGTCTGTTATAATGTCGGGTAGTTCGATATCAGGGCAGACCAAGGGTTTAGAAGAGGGGAGAAGGGCATGGAAAGGCACGAGTGGCCCGACCTTGGTCTCAGTGACCACAGAATTATCGATTTGGACAGACTCTGAATCAACAAAACCATTCCAAGAGAGAAAATCTTGCCAATTATCACCGTGAAGGTTTAAATGATGAACGACGATGAGTCTGATCAAGCCATGGTGAAACAAGCTGCTATCAGCTTTCTCTCATTTGAACCTCTTGGCCATTTTGTAAAGACTACATTGGAAATAAAATGGCATGTTCAATGGATAACCCATGAAATTCATTAACAGCCGAAGGTGATAAAGAAAAACCAATCCATACCGACCCTCACAGGTCACAAATTATTTAACCACTATCAAAAGATCATGCCACCTTGGTTTAAGCATGGAAATCAGCATACCTTTGTCACAGGATGTGACCTTTCGTGATACGAATAGTAATGGACATGGCACCTCATCAACTTTAGAGTTTTTAAACCATCGTTGGCCCGTGGATGCTAATCCTGTGGCAGATCTAATGAACTCTTCATTGATTTCAAGTTGAATGTCACCTACTTTGGCCCTACACCCATAAAAGGTAAGGGTTAATTGTTGTGCAACAAACATATTAAAACCCTCGAACCTCTGTACAAACGTGAGCCAACCATTATCTTGTAAATCTTTCTAGGCGTTATCGAACAGTAGCAGGGCTTGACTACCGTTCAGCTCTATTCGCACCACCGGTGCCATAGAGAAGAGCACATGGTAAGTGATGTGAGCGAGCCAGGGTTTGAACGCAGCCTACACAGGGGAAGAACGCTCAAAGGCTTACTCGATGCTAGCATAGGTGAAACATGGATAGGGGTAAGCATTAATGACATATCGTGCGAAGGTGGTGGAGCTGGTTCATACATGCATGACAGTCATATCTACAGTACAACCGTTGGCACAAATAGTTGTTCAACCCATTATTGTATAGGTTAACAATTATGCCACTCGCTCGATCAATGAAATCAATGGTAAGTGTAATAATCATTCGCGCGAGAAATAGTTATACCATAGTTTTAAAACCAAACACATGAATCGAAACCAATACCAAGTGTTGTATGAAACGATTCACATCAATGTTTTAACCAATGTGCCAAGTGAATTGATCAAATAACATGTAAATCCAATCACCAATGCATCACAAATTCAATCACTCATGAAACGAAATCACATAATCAATCAAAGAATGTCAAATGAGTACAGATCAAAAGGTCTTGCCAATTGTATAATGATAAGTAAAATGTAATGGCAATGGGCATATTAACAAGAATAATAATGACAATTCAGTGATGATTTTAATGCGACTTCAAAAACAAATTTTTCACGCTTGCAGTCGTGAAAACAAGAACGAAGGTAAGTGTGCAAATAGTGCAAAAAAAAAGTGTCGTTTTATTTGAGAATTGTGACGAAAAATTAAGGTTTGCAAAACACTGGTGTAGGCAGCTTATAAGGGCAGTAGAAAAATGTAAATTAGCTGCCAACAAGTACCCCATCAAAATTTGTGTCCACTTCTCTATGGCCCTTACACCATCACCAAGGGTATGGGTGGTAATTATTTTGATTTAATTATTCCCCCCTTCCTTGGATTGCACCCAGTATTCAATGTGGACCTCCTTTGTCCATATTTTCTGCCACTACTGGACACATCAAAAGTGGTAGAGAAACTGACACCTATAGAGTTGAACCATGAATATATGGAATATGAAATCATTTATCAGATATTGGACACATAATTTAAGCACACACACCAATAGAATATCCAACTCTATCGGATTGTCAAAGCAAGGAAGCTACCGCACCAAGGAAAGTGATTCAACAAGCGTCAAGTTCAACAGAAGTTTCCCCATTCCTTCCTAAAGAGGGAGTACTGATCTAGGTGGAACTATATGGCCACCCAACTATTCCACTAGCTCAAAATATAGTTTCCATCTTGGAATTTTTTGTACGATTGTTTTGGGTCCTAAAATTCCAGGGCCATTTTGTGGTCGTAAACGACGTTTGTTTTGGCACAGAAGCACCTAATAGATAACCAAAGGAATGTACTAGGGAATTCAAAATGTGTACTCCTCAGATAGACATTTTCGATGGGATACTGAAATCCCCAAACAAATATTGTATGCAAAAGTAACACCCCTGGGAAGTTGACATATCAACTAACTACATCGATCCCCACAAACCTTTTGGTGTTTCATCTTCTGAGTTTAGAGATTTGGATGTTTAGATTTTTCTCATTGATGCTTTATGTTAAAAGTATTTTTTTGACTCATTGTAATAATCTTCTTGCAAATGTGCGTATCTATCACATCGCTTCTCAAAGATAAGCTACCACCATTCTAGCGAGTTCATTTCACTCTACATTTTTACAGTTCTTGCATATTTTGTTCATTAATAGAAATTGATTATTACTATATCTTTGTTTTTTTGTCATATTTTTGTGTTTTGTTTCATCCCATCATAAATAGGATATCACTATAGGATATTACTATATCATCTTGGCATAGTACATATAAGTAGGATTTTGTGAATATTATGTACAAAAAAGTTAGCATATATTGTTTCTCTAATGTCTATAATGTTTCCAAATAAAAAGTTATCCTAGAACATATCTCATCTCCTATCAAATCACTCACCACTATGTTGGATGGATTTATCATAATTCATATAGTATAATATAAACTCTTGTGTTTGCAACATAACACCTTCCTTTGACAAAGTATCAACATTATTATTCAATTCCTTATAGATAGGGAAGAAAATAGTATAGAATTTTTTGTGTGTGGCAAATGGAATTAAGGGAACGCTATTCTTCATGCATGAATTCCTATAAATCTTATTATATAGTATATTGGATGCATTCACTATACCTTTCATGAAAATTTGTAGTTGGTTAAAGTAGATATGTCAAAATTATTGTACAGGCATTATCGAAACTCCTTCTTGCATAGTAGTTTGACTTAATGACCCTCATTTTGAGGTTGTTCATCATCTTAGTGATGTCACCACCAAATAACGATGTTTTTTATCATTTATAAAAATCTACTTAAAAATATAGAATAGTTTTTCATCAATGGGATCTCAGGAAAGGGTCAGTTGATGCTTCCTCCAGCACAGTATTCTCATTGAGGGGGAACACAAAGAAACGTAGGTTGATCCTTCCTTAAGGATGGTATTTTGATCATAGGGTATATAGTATACGTTTTGGGTAATCCTTCCTCAAGAATATAAATATCATATAGGGGAACCAAGGGAAGGATCAACCAACCTTTCATCCATCATAGCATTTATGCCAAAGAGGTGCATAGGGAAGGGTAGACTAACCCTTCCTCTAGTGTGGCATTCTCATTTGGGGGTCCACTGAGAAAGGGTTGGATGAACCTTTCTTGAGGATGGAATTCATGTCATGGGATATCAAGTGGAAGGGATGGTTGAACCTTCCTCAAACATAGTTTATTCATAGATAGGGTTCCTAGGGAAGGCCATGTTGTCCTTTCATCCAACATAGTATTCTCATTGAGCGTGAGCATGGGGAAGGTTTTCTAAATCGTTTTCAAGGATGGTATTCATGTTGTGGGATATCCAATAGGAGGTTTGTATGACCCTTCCTCAAGATTATATTTCACATAAAGGGGGATTTTAAGGAAGGTTTGGTTTACCTTTCCTTTGGCATAGAAAATTGTCTAAGGGAACCTAGAGAGTGATCATTTGACCCTTCCTTTATCATAGTTCTTCCATTGAGGTGAAAGAGGAAATATCAATCAACCCTTCCTCCAACATAATATTATCATTCAAGGGGAGCCTTAAAAAGGGTCAATTAATGCTTCCTCAATCATATTTTTTTCATAGAGGGGGTTCCTAGAGAAGCGTTGGCCACCCCTTCATCCATCATAGTATTCTCATGGAATGGGAGCATAGATAATGGTAAACCAAACTTGTCTCAAGGATGGTATTCATTTCATGGAGTATCTAGTGGAAGGGCTAGTCAACCTTTCCTCTATCTTAGTTTTCACATAGAGGGGGATCCCAAGGAAGGGTTGGTGAACCCTTCCTTGAGCATAAAAATATTTTCTAAGGGAACCTGGAGAAGGATCAACTATTCCCTCCTCCAACATAGTATTTCTACCAAGGATGTACAGAATGAAGTGGTGGTTGACCCTTCCTCCAACATAGAATTTTCATTGAGGGGGATCATGGAGAAGGGTTGACTGACCCTTCCTCAAGGATGATATTCATTCCATGAGGTATATAGTGGAAGGGTTGGTTGACTCTTCCTTAAGATTAATTCTCATGAAGAGGGGGATCCTAGGTAAGGGACAACCAACCCTTATTTTAGAATATAAATATCATCTAGGGGAACCCAAATAAGGATCAACTAACTCCTCTTCTAGCATAGTACTTCCATCCATGAGGTACATGAGGTACATGAGGAAAGATCAACTAACCCTTCCTTCAACATAGTATTATCATCAATGGGGATCCCCAAGAAGGTTTTGTTTAACCTTCCTCAATGATGGTATTCACATCACTAAGTATATGGTGGAAGAGATGGTCAACCCTTCCTCAGCATAGTATTACAAAAATGGGCCTCCTAAGGAAATTATAAAATAATATTCCATATGTTTCACATAAAATCCATGTATGATGCATCACATTTCCATATAATTTAGGTTAATATAGAATTACATGATGAAAGTTAAAAATAATAATGAGAAGATTATATTTTTGTGCATAGAAAACAAATGATAATAAATGTCATATAATAAATAATTTATATTAATATGTAATATGAAAGTAGAACAAAGCCCCAAGGGTTAGCTCAATTGGTCTAGAGCCAAATGTGCTTGCTTTTTGTCACAAGTTTGACTCTCTTGATCACTTTGGGGTTAGGCCCCATAATTAGGGGCTGACGATTTAGAAAAAAAAAATATGAAAGTAGAATAAATAATTTAACCCCTAGGTAATTCCCCTCATTTCGAGGATGATACCAAAAAAAATATGAAAGTAGAATAAATACTATAACCCCAAACCCTATATTCTTCCCCTCATTTCTATGATGGTACCTAGGGTAAACCCTAGATTATTCTAGACTCGAAACTATTACAAAAATATACTCATTATTTGATCAACAAGTCACTTTATGGGAATAGAACTTGGGCAAGGAGGATAACACTCCATCCCACACCCACTTGGGCTAGACTCAATTGACAATATAATTTGAAGGACATAGGGATGGGATTTGATCCACTTATATTGACACAGGTCCCTAGACCAGTTATATAAACTGTCTTAATGAAAACAATGATTAATATATAATAATAATTTATAATATAATCATAATATAGTAATGTATTATACAACAATATAGAATATAGAATATAGAATATAATTATATTATAATATGAATTAATAAGTGTAATGTAAAAATACTATGAGTGTTTATAGAATATATAATATAATTATATTATAATATGAATTAATTAGTGTAATGTAATAATACTATGAGTGTTTATTACATTACACATGTGAATATCAATATGACAACATTAAAGCAAATTTACAATTTTATAATATAATATAATAATATTAAATATATAATATAGTCCTAATATAATAATATACAATATAATAAGTAATTATAATATAATAATCTAACACATTAGAATAATTTTATAATATAATATAATAATATATTACATAGGAAAAGGTCAATTCTTATCATATCATACCTATACAATTGGTTAAGAACATGTGTTTCCTCTTAAGAGGTCACAGGTTCAAATCCAGAGGGGGGTAGGGTATGTATACCTTCGTAGACTTTACTAGTCAAATCGTTGGGCGGAGGGGGGTCCCTTGTCCCATAAACAAAGGGGTCTCATACACCAATTTGGTGTGTTGGCTTGGCTGTGACCTTAAAAATAGATTATTATATACAGCCTGAGTGGGCCTAATGGTTAAGAACATGTGTTTCCTCTTAAGAGGTCACAGGTTCAAATCCAGAGGGGGGTAGGGTATGTATAC